>BPLR01002482.1:0-65967 GCA_021605095.1 Caerostris extrusa
ATACTACGTATTACAGATGAGAACTTCCTTTACTTCTTTTTCATTCTAAAAAGGTTTTCTTCGGAAAGCATGGATTGGGAAATTTAAATTTGCGACATCATAAAGAACTGCAACCACAACTTATAGCTACAATGGGTAAATTTTTAGTCTATTATATTACAATACATTAGGAAAAAAAAAATTGTAGAATTGGCATCTTCTAACTATGAACGAAGGCCGAAAAGATCCGCAGTAAAATTGATGGACATACTTTACATATGTCTGGGAAGCAGATATTTTCGCCTCTGTTCTTACCACGTTTAATAACGCTTCAATAAGTTCAAGTGACTTTATTTACTAGAAAAGAAAAGTCACCTGTATGTAACAAACTCAATCAAGAAAATCATTTTCATTGTAAAGATGCATGTAGCCGCGTTTTTTTTTGTGTTTATTTAAAGAGATTGAAGATGCTTATATGGCGACTTTTTATATACTGAAAATTTTAATGTAAAGCAAGTATAATTTTGCATGCAGAAGGGGAAATGTGCGGGTTTTCAATTGATCCAATTGTGCCAAGAATAAGAATACCAATTAAAATCCTTGTGATCACTGCGTAAGGAAAATCTGGGCACATTACGTAGTTCCCTTTAATATGAATATACATAAATAAGCGTTGTATTTTTTATCCGGTATTGTTAATTTTCAAGGAAACTAATCTTTTTAATATTGGTCTTAGAAAATTTAAATGAAAAATAAATTTTTCATGGCAAAAAAACTCTGGCCCACCAACCAAACTTTTGCATTAGTCAGTGCACAACTTTGAACCAAAAGGTTTGGACGTCCCTTGTTATATATCATATTAAATCCCGGCGGTGGCATGGATGTTTGTAGTGGTTTGGAATCCACTTTAAGCAGTAGGTCCCGATCTCATATGACCGTAGAGCGCCACAGAGCCCAATCAGACTTCTCACCTACATCATTCCCCAAAAGGGCAAATCAGCTCTAGGCACAGTGATGTGGTGTGTGGTGTAGTAGTATACAATATATTGAGACGAGAAATATACTAATTCTTGAGAACAAATACCAAGAATTCTTAGATAAACAAATTCAAAAATGTTAAATAATAAATTCTTAGTTTTTATTCTGTCGTTAAAAAGAAATTTAAGACTGTTTTCTGGCATTTTCCCCACCTGGACCTTTATTTATTTCCAAGAACTAACACTTTGTATTAACTCTAAGAAAGATACTTTCACAGGACAAGTTTTGAGTTTTGTTATTTGACAACCATTTAATTTAAATCAAATCAACAAGTTAAGGCTAAAAATATTGTTTTTATACACAAAATTATCTTTTGTGGAAATTTTTAGGAACAATTCACAAAATCTGTTGATAATTAAAAAAAATTAATTTGTATCGAAACTTTGATAACCCTTGTACACATTTAATTTCCTCAAGAAACTAATTCATGCTTCAATAATTTAGAAAAAAACCCTACAGCAGCAGATAATGAGCTTTATTTCATAAAAACACTCTAGCATAACGATCTATATATATATAAAGCAGCATAAATAAACTCGAAAAGACTAACAATCTTAACATGAGAAATCGATTTCAAATAATTAATCATTTAAAAATACAGATAGATGAGAGTTATGTACTTCATCTAATTATTGAAACTTACTAGATTGGAATTTTTAAGTTATTAAATTATTATATAGAATAATATGGCAAGAAAAATAAACACTTCCAGAAATTTATCTGCAAATTGGTGCGGCCTAATGTAATTAACACGTTCAGCTTATGAAGCTAGAAAGATCCATTCAAATTACGTTGGGGAAAAAAAGTACATGTCTTCTACACCAGGAAATGTGGGCACATTGAACCCGGAGGTTGACATGCTTTAGGCATTAAAGTTGATTCTTCGAAAATGTTGTGTTTATTGTAAAAGTGATAAATAAGGATTCATAAGCCAAAGTGATAAATAATTATATCCTTAATAGTATAATATTTTAAAATTCTTTGGTTCAAAAATTTTAGTCAACATTGCTAGATAATTTCTCTTGTTCGTGAATGACCCATTAATCAACCAAGGACATCAAATAATTGATCTCCCGTCTGTACAAAATATCCAGACAGACAAAAAGATTATTCAAAGCACGTATTTACTGAAAGCAATTGAAACACATGAACTCCCGTTTCCGCATTTATTCCTATATATCTGTGCTCTCTGACTTGACTTTGCTTTTAGATGCTTGCCCGGTGCTTTTCTCAAATTATGTTTTTTTTGTTTTTTTTTTTTTTTAATATAAAAATCAAAACTTTTTTTGCAGAAGTGAAAATGAAACCCCCATTAAAACACTCTAAAATTCGAAATTCTAGAAATCACCGAAAAATTCGAAATTCCAGAATTTCAAAAATTCTCCCTAAAATACAATAAGCGTTGCCTGCACTCTCCTAGCAACCACAAGAATAACAATAAAAAGGAGTAAATTTGAACACGAAAGAAATAGACAAAACACAAGATCAAATCGATCACAATATTTTTTAACACTTAAACGATTATTAGAACACATGAAGCTGTGGTACTTGAAACAAAAAGTGAAAATGAAATAATACCCCCCGGAAAAAAATATGAGGCCCTCCATAGCCTATAGGTTACGATACTTTTCATAGAAAATGTAGAATCACTGTTGTCTTATAATAAACGTCCTCTGACATATCAAATAACCATGAGTAAGACAGACCTCTAGTATATCCAACTGTGCTCTCTATTTTAGATTTTTTACTTTCTAGGTATTTTGAATAGTTTAAAAATTTCCAAAGCTATTTTAAGATGTTATTATGAAGTTAAATTATAGAATTATTAGCATTTTATTTTTCTATTCAAGCGAAAATTGAAGCTGATGAGCATAAAATTTTTTTTTTTAAATGAAGTTCAGAAATGCCCGATTCATAAATCAGTAATGTACTTAACTCGTGTAGAAAGGGTCAATGTTCGATTTCTGTTTGTTGGGCGTCCCTTTTAGTTACTGCTTTCTAAAATGAGAAGTCTTAATAGCAAATAGTGATGGGGTTTTCTTGGCATTTGTTTTTATCCCATTTGATAGACAGAAACCACTAGACCTAGTTCAAGAACCTATTTGACCTCATAGAAGAAAGGAGAGGGCAGCTTCTGTTGTGATGGAGCACCCGTAGGTAAAGGTCTTGACTTGGCTCCGTGAAGCTGTTTTTTTTTTTTTTACAGGGGTAGGGCTGTCAGCCCTACGCTCTACGCTATTTTATTCCGCCAGTATGTATGTATGCATGTATTTATCGTACATCGCTTAAAATTCTTGTCGGCGTTCATTGTATACAAATTTCTGTTTTAAGCAGTGTTTAAAATTTATTAAATCGTGTAATATGAAAATTGTGTTTTTATCATGTTATATTAAAACTTACTCAGATTTCGAGACGGGAGATGTGTTTCTTTTACGGGGTAGGGTTGTCAGCCCTACGCTCTGCAGTCATACTAGACCGGGACCTACGGTTTAAAGTGGATTCTGAACCACCACAAATATTCTTGACACCGCCGGAACTCGAACCCGAAATCTCTGTGGCACCGAACGCCAGAGCACTAATCACTCTCATATCAGGCCCTCTTTTTCTTCGCAAATATATCAAGCCACATCCATATTTGAAACTTCATTCAGAATATTATTCTAGTGTTCTGAATGAGTTTTAATTATAGAAATGAGTCACGTTACCTTCCCTCTAAACGAGGGGATTTAAGTCGTAAACCTTTTTGGTGCGGTACACCAAACCGAACTTCAAAAAGCGAGATTTATATATTTTGCAATCGTACATCGCAGCATTGTGTTGTTACACTATACATGAAACATACTTTTCGAGTTTCGTCCAGATTGTAACTAGCTGACTTGCAGAAATGCGCCACTTAAAAAATTTAACATGCAAATGTGGGTACTCCTCCATGAATTAATACATGCATTTTTTTTTTTTTCTTTTACGTGTAAGTCGATGAACCTCGTGTTCCATGATTTTGCAGTTATTTATCAGACGAAAATGACAAATGCCACACTTATTTGATTAGAAAAATTTCCCCACTATCGGCCAGAGATAAGTTCAAGCTCTCAGAGGACAAGTTCAAGTCAAAATCGATTCAATTTCGACAAACAGATAATAAAAATAGATAAATGAGCCGTAATATCTTAAATATAAAAATTGCTTCCATGTTTTTTTCTGAAGGACTACAGATTACAGCAACTAATAAAAGATAAACATTTTAGTTATCATTTGGAATTTGAAGGTTGAAGAATCTACTACCATTTAAAAACATGACTGGAACTCATCCATTTTCTTTACTTAAATATACTGCAAAATGGTTACCCATTGTACAACTCTTACAAAACTTAAAGAGCATTAAATTTGAGAAGAGTTTTAATTGGTATTAGTATATTTTAAGAACAATATAATCAAGATTATTAAAAAGAAGATATACATATATTTTACAACAAATTTTTCCTCTAATAGTAGATGAAAGTAAAGATAATTTTAAAAATTAAAAATAAATAAAAGTTCAAAGATGGTTTAAAAATTAATGGATTCCTTGAATAATTGTAAATAACAATCTAAAATAATACGATTATCTTGAGAAAATAGTTACATAAATAAAAGGAAATTTGTCAAATTCTATACTTGATTGTTCGTTTAAAATTTCATTTAATTAAATCCATACCCTACTTTACACTTATGGAATAAGAAAATCAATATCCACTTTTAATAAATAATATTTTTTTTAAAATTTAATGCCTATAATAGTTTGAAACGCAAACTTACCATATCAAAAATGAAATATTGAATATCATTGCAATTCTATCAGTAAAAGAAAACAATGGATATGAATAATTATTTAGGAACTTAAAATACATCGATTTCTTAAAATTCCATTATTTTTATTTAGTTTTAAACTAAATCTATATATTAATTTCATTTTCAATAAGAAAATTAATGCAATACAAAAAAATCTCATACAAAATTTAATTATTTCTTTTGTTTGTTAGCTAACTCAGGATATATAAATTCCAAAAATGATGTTATATTGCTGTAATTAGACGTCTTGTGTTTAATTATATTTAATATTTTCCGTAATGAAGAATTAGAAAAAAATTTTATCATGAATTTATCATTTATTTATTCAAAATGAATTAACCCACAACCATATGAAGATATATGTATGGCATTAATAATAATCAAATACATAATCCTTACAATAAAAAAAAAACAAGGTGACCAAATAAACAAAGAAAAATTCCAATTTTCTTCATTTTTCAAATTTGAGGTAATGCAAATGGGATTGTTAGAATTATGCATCAATACTTGCAACGGATAGGTAGAGTCCACAAATTTCAAGAAACACGGAATTTCAGTTTTCAACGCACAAACACAAAATTTAAATGTTCAAAATATTAAATATTACTCGGGAAATAAAAAAAAAAAAAAAAAGATGATCTAGCATAGAGATTTTGGAATATTTTTAAATTTCGAGTTAAGTACACTCGTAATGGAAAGCTATGAAAGTGCAACAGTTATTCGTACTTTTGTATTCTCAAATTTTATTTCGTGTTAGAATGTTCTGAATTATTGATTGCTTGTCTCCCCCTCCCACAGAAAATTAATTAGCAATTCAATTCAAAATAAAAAAAGATGGATGTTAATTTTGCAGTTTATAAAAAATTTAATTCCAATTGCTTTTATAACGAATTATTTGATGTGGAAATGAAAATTTTTTTCAATGATTCTGAATAAAAAGTTTAATTTGTAACTGAAGTGGGAAATTAATTTAATTTGTCTTAATAACTGATACAGAATTCCTAACAGTATATTTTTCTATCATTTGTTCCACAAGATTAAAAAATGAAGTAAGAGCAAGTAATTTATTATTTTTTAAGTACGAAAAATCGTTACTATCCTCATCGCTCTTTAAGTAGTATTTCAGGATTACTAAGACATGTTTTGAATGTCAGAATTGCTACGAATGTTCCGACGGACAAGTTTACGCTAGGAAATAAATTAGGGAAGAAAAATTCCTCATCTCACCTTTTTGATTTTTCCTCCATCAAAGCTGCTTCTTGAATCGTGGTTATTGTTTTACAAACTTATATCGATTTAACATTTTATGAATTCTTAAACAAAGAATAAATAAATAAAAAAAGAAATAGACTAACTTAAATCGTTTGGTTTTAAAACGAACAGATTAGTTTTGTTCTTGAAGTTTATTATTTTTTTTTATTTATTATAAATTCCAATTTTTTTTTTTTTAAAGATATTTGTTTTTGTGTATATAATATAACCCAATTTTTTTAAAATTTTAATCATGAATTTAAGACCAGAGGTAGATTCATTAGCCTTGAAAAAATATACAACAATAACAAAATTTGAATGAAAGTGAAGTCCTTTCCTCATAATGCTAAAAATGAATTCAATTTCTTTTACGTAACAAATGGCCTTCATACAATATAGTTTTGTATTCGCCATGGTCAGTCAGTTATGCAATTTATTTTGTATTGACGATTCGAACTCTAAATTTGTCTGGGCGATTAACATAACATTTGATTTAATCGATATTGTATGCGATGTTTAATAAGATGCTATTTTTTTTATAATGTAAAATAAAAACGCAAAATATAGTCTTGATACAAATTTTTTTTTAATCATTTTTATATGCAGAATTAAAAAAAAAAAAAAAAATTTGAATTTGTAACTGGAAATTCTTAAAAATATTCTTTTATAGAGTGTTAGAAGTTAACTAACAGAAGGCAAAAAACAACTTTAACATACAATTTTAATTTTTAAAGATGCTAGCAAGTTAAAATCAACTAAGCGAAAAGAGTAATGTAAATAATAAATGTTCGAAATTTCTTATTGAAAATTGCAAATAAAAAAAGATTCTGAACACAGCTTGGAATAATCCACCATTACTTTATTTTTCCCAGATTTATCCAAATTAAATTTCTGCAATATCTAATCGTATTTATTTAAAAGATTGCCATTTTGACTACGATAAAAATACACGAGATTTGTTTCAATATTATTTTTTTGTTTGTTCGAGAATAGAATTATATTCAATAAGAATTGTATTTATACTATAAATTGATTTGATATTCTTTTTTAAAAAGAAACCGAACATTTAAAAAGAAAGAAAAAATAATTCGTTTAAGAAAAATCGAATTCAAATATAGCTGTATTTACTTATTATTTCATTTCACTTTTCCTATAAATTCGAATAAATTATGTTTGTAGAATGTTCTAACTCTTAAGTAAAAAAAAAAATAATAATAAAAGATAATAAATTTTAAAAGATGCTAGCAAGTTAAAATCAACTAAACGAAATATGTAGCTGTAGAGTAATAAATGTTCGAAATTTTTTATTGAAAATTGCAAAAAAAAAAAAAGATTCTGAACAAGTCTTTTAGTATAGTTTGGAATAATCCATCATTACTTTATTTTTCCAAGATTTAGATATTGCAGAAAATTAATTTTTAGCTAATCGTACCGATTTAAAAAAATTTGCATTTTGACTACAATAAAAATACACGAGATTTGTTTCAATATTATTTTTGTTATTGTCGTTCAAGAATCGAATTAGATTCGAATTAGATTTAATAAGAATCAATTTATATTATAAATTGATCTGATATTCTTTTTTTTAAATAAGAAATCCGAACATTTAAAAAAAAAAAACAGTTCGTTTAAGAAAATCAAATCAAATATAGCCATAATTATTCATTCATTATTTCATTTCCGCGTTTCTTATCAATTCAAATAAATTATGTTTTTAGAATGTTCTAATTTCTATTTTATAATTTTTATTTGGTTTTTATTTTATACTTTTTGTTTGGTTTTCGATTTTAGAATTTTTTATTTTTTTAAATCTAGTCCTTTTATTTTCCTTAAAAAAAAAAAGGGCTAAAAAAGCATACAATAAAAACCTAACTTAATTACTAGTCGGAAAGTCATGAATAAATTTAAAAAATTAATACTATATCTAGATTACAATTACTTGGATTTCATAATTATTCAATGGTTTAGCAAGAGAGTTGATGTACATAAACACTCAACACTTGATAGAATTTCGAACCAAATAATTTTTGATTTGCCTTTTGACTAATTAAATATTTCTAGAAAATAAGATTTCCCACTATTCCTTGCTAAACTGAAATTCCGATACAAGTATTATAAATGTTTAATAAAAAATTTTTAAAGTCAATTTAATATATTAATTATAATAAACATTAACCATTCTAAAGAAATTAAAATATTAATATTTAACAGAATTTGATAAAAAAAGAAAGAAAAAAAAAAAAAAAAAAAAAGAATTTCAGAGTATTTCCATCATTTTCAAAAAAACTACCAATGGAGTGCTACTGAAAACGAACATTTGAAATATAAAAATAAAAACAAATGCTCATAAATTGTATCACCATAATTCATTCATATATGTCAGCACAATACATTTTGTTAATAAAAAAAGTTCTTCAAATACTACAATATTTTATAAATCCAGTTACTTTCGAACAAATACTATTAATAATAAACAGAGTGATATAATTCAAAAATTTCTAAGTATATTTATAATAGTAATTACAATCTGATACGATTAAGAAAAAAAATTTATCAACAACAGGTAGGAGGAACACATGGATTATTTTAAGATTGTCTATAATTATCAATTTTTGCCGGTGTAAAGGTATTTTTCAGAAATAAGAATAAATAAGCACGTTACCTGAGTGTATTTAACCTCGACCTTAGGATTGGGTTTTGGAGTCATGTTGTATAAATTGTGATCAAACGCTGCGTTTTTCTCTCGAACGACAGGAGCTCAGAGTAGAAAATGTTATTCTCGTCTGCTCAATTTATAGCAGAAAGTGGAATATCTCGTTTGACCTTGAGTTACGTTACTGTATCTGGCAATCTCGGAGCAGACGAATCCACACGTAATCGATGCAAAAGCATGTTGCCGGGTTTACTTTTTATTATTATTATTATCATTTGATTATATATTATTATTTTAATTCATCATTTTAGATGAATTAAAATTAAAACTATTTAATTATTGTGATTCTGCGAGTTAAAAAAAATTCATTTTCCAGAATAGAAAAGACATCATTTCTATGGCACCGGTGCAAAGCAGTATGGAGGATATTCACCTCAAACTATTCTTTTTTTTTTTTTTTCTTTTTTTTCTTTTTCTTTTTTTTTTTTTTTTTTTTTTTTTTTTTGAAGGGGAAAGTAATGCCGAGAATTTCTGCTTTGAATAAATTGTTTTTTAAATTTTTATTTAGTTTAATTGGGTGAAGGAGTATTAATTACTTCCTAAAACTATATAAGCCTGTTAAGGGATAGGTTTTGATATTGCATATGCTTATATAAAATAATTTGTAGCAGTATTCACCTTAAAAAAAAAATAATAAATAAAATTCCACCTTGAAATTATTTATGTCTCCATTCACCATCAAGTACGATTCAATGTTTTTGGACTTCAATAAACTCTAAGATATATTTTACTTTGATAAGTTTTGTTTTGTAAAAATATGAAAGAAAAGAAGTTGAATTCAGAAAATTTTTCAACGAGTTATTTTATTACACGATCTTCTACTTATCATTTCGTACCTGTACTCATTCAAGGTGTTCATTTCTGCAAATAACTAATTGTGTTGTTTTAATTTTTAAATAATAAAAAGAATTTTTAAATTTATACTAGTAACATATTTTTGAAATGGATTTTCGAACAATACTGCAATAAATACTACATCAATTTCGTTTTGTCACAATCTTGCTTTACGTAAAATTGCTTTTGTCTATTTATAAAAAAAAAATTACCTAAAATAATACGCTCTCATCTTAACTCTATTTTAAATTAAAATTTACTTTTCATTCTAGATTCTACTTCCTGTCATTTTAATTTGATATTTTATTCATGCTCAAATTAAAATATTAACTGTTTGATAAAACAAATCCAGAAATAAAAAAATACCGTTTAGTGATGGTAAAATTCATTAAATAGATCCTATTTTGTTATAGTAATTTTTTATAATAATAATAATTTAGTATTTTTGTTAACATTTTTATAAAACAGCATTCAAGATTTTTAAAATTGTAGAAATTAGTATGCTGAAGGTGTTTATTTAAAGTATTAAGAAAGATATAATATACCTAGAATTCAATAAAACTTATTGTTTGTTTAGTTATTTCTCATCAGTAGCTCATGTTTAAAATTAATAAACAACATTTTATATTATTTTTGTGGGAAAAGGCCTGACTTTTTTTTTTACTAACTTTTCCGTAACGATAGAAAAAAATTCTGCTGGTTTAATACATAACAATTTGTATCTATAGTAATAGAACAATCCCCTTTTTTTTCGTGGAAATGTCTTACCATTCATAATCAGAATGAATGATAAAATATTTTAAATTTAAGAAAAAGTGCATATCTCTGCTTTCTACCATTCATAACCAGAATGAATAGTAAGACATTTTAAATTTTTTTTTAAAAAAAAAAAAATGCATATCTCTGCTTTCTCATGTTTGTCTTCAATTATTTTTACGGCTGTCATGAAAACAATGTTTGCAGTTTGATAATAAAGGTAAATTATAACACATAGAGAATGTTTATGGCGAGACATTCTCTTTCATAATGTGAGACATAAATTCAAACTTATAACACACAGAGAACGTTACAATCATGATATATTACAAATGCTTATTATAACGTTATGATCATTCTCGTAAAATCTGTAACGAATTCTTCTCCTTCTATGCACGCCTAACAGCAAGCTGCTTGATGAAAATCAAAAATGAGATTCTGGTGTGATAGTAAGAATTGTCTTTGATTAGCATAGTCTGGATAAATTAATTTTTTAAATTAATTTTTTTTATACATTGGGAACTTCGTGCTAATAATCTATTGAGGGATAAAAAATTTATTTGTATCCCTAAAGTACATTCAGAAATAAAATCTTGAAAAAAATTTTTTTTTAAAAATATGTTGGCAACAACATCGATTTGATGGGGCAATATAGTGAATTTCAACTCCAAATGAAGTAAAAAAAAAATGAATGATTATAATATAGATAAAAAGTTTCTGTTCAATTTAATTGTTCTTTTAAAATAAAAATAAAAAGATCTTTTACTTATACAATCTTTCTTTATGAACTTTAATAGAATTGTATCACAAGATAAAAAAGAGATAATGTGAAGAATAGAATTTTTTTTTTTTTGAGATATAATCATTCGACTGATTAAATCGCCTGCTTTAAATTCAACACTGTTTTTAGAATGTCATCAAATAATCCAATTTTTTCCTTTTTCTGCTTTATTTTATTTATTATTAATATTTTATTATTATTTTTATCAATAAGATCTGAACTCAAAATAAAAATGCCGTTTCATCTTCACTTATGGATTTTAACGTTTCATCCAATTCTCTCTTTGGCTAATACTTAAAAAAAAAAAAAACTTAAATTGCTCATGTAAATTATTCCACTGTACCATAATTTAGATAAGTTTTAACTGAGAGAAAAAAATTAAAAAAATTTATTTAGTAAGTATAAATAGAAATTAATTATAAATTATTAAATTTAGTATAAAAATAAATATTTGTACTATATTTGAATTAAATATATGTTGTTTGGCAGTAATTGCATGAGCAATTAAGAAATTTTATTTTAAAGAATATTCCTAAAATACCAGATACTAAAGAACTTTTTTATAACTTTTAAAATAAATAATTTTTTTTTAACAAATAAAGGGGCATTTAATTATCTCTTTTTCTTATTAACTCAAAGGGCATGAGACCACCGCTATGTTTCCACTTGTAACAATGAAGGAGCTAGAGGCCGCTACGCGACCAAGGATCTCCATATAAATCTACAATAAGAGTGACCAAAGAACTTTTGCATGTTACAGTAACACTAATGTTAAATTTTAAATGTTTCCAGGCATGCATCTATTTATTTGAACTATCGCTCAAAACTAAGAAATTTTAATGTAAAACAGCTAAATTTATTGAAAAGGTATTTCAAAACTTATTTCTAACCTAAGTAATATAAAAAAAAATTTTTTTTAAGTCAATTCCTACTTTTTTTCACTCTATTGCAGAAAGTCCTTTATAAATAATTTTCATTCATTTTTTTTAAGTTTATCTGGCGCCATCTATTGGTAGATATATGCAACTTAAATCTAAAAAAAACTAAAATTAATTAATTTAATTTAATTACTGAATTAATATTTGAAAAAACTGTATTAACATCAGTGTCATCCACTGCAAGTTAAAAAAAATGTATTTGAACTTGAGTGAATGAATAAAAAAGTATTTTATGAACGATTGAAAATTTGAACAAATATATATAGGGAGAGTGTGAGCTAATAGAAGGAATTGAAAAAGGGTATAATAACTCTTTTATAGGTTAATAATTTTTGCTTGAGATAATATTTGTAATTTAAAAAGTATAATCATTCTTTAAAGCTCGAAAAGTAACGCATCGAATAGCAACAATTTGAACACAAAACACATCTTATATACAAAACAATATCTTATATACAAATATATCGTAGATATATGTATTTATAAATATAATATACATATAATATAACAAGTAGTTATAAGACTTGTGTTAGAATATTTAAAATTAGAATTAAAGAATATTTTATAACAAGAATATATTTACATATAAATATAAGAATATATTTATTATTTAAAATTAGAATTAAAGAATATTTTTAATATTCCTGTATTAATGTGACCATATACCTTATTTTGAACGTGGTGGTCCAGTTTTTAAGTAGTTTGTCCCCAACGTAACTTCGGGACTCCAAAATGTCTCGTTTTCAGAAATAGAACAACCGATGCTAAAAATTAAAATTCTTACTAATAATGAATGCCCAGTAGCGGGGTGATGAAGGCATGCCGGCATGTACAGTACGTCTCCCACATTCAATGGCTCCCAAAAGTGCCCGTCACTTAAAAAATCTGTAGAAAGTTTAGAATTGAATTTAATATAAAGAACAATATATTTTTAGATCATCTACATGTAATCCTGAACAAAAACTGAACTACTTTATAAAAAATGTAGATTTAATTTCTTTTTAAAATAAATAAATAAATAAAATATCAAAATAAAAATAAATAGAATAAATAAATAAATAAGCATTTCTGAATAAATTCCTCAATAAAAATTATAATCTAAAGCTTTTTTTTTAATTTTTGTATTTTGGTGACATCAAAAAATCGCTTTTTTTTTTTAATTTTTACTTGCTTACTACGTTATAATATATTCAGTATTCGAAAATGGCTCGTATTTGTAAAGAAAAGAACAAACAGCATTTTAAAACTGATAATTTTCATCTTATTAAAGGACAATCATTTCGGAATAGCTTTAAGTTGATAAATTTATTTCATATATATAAAGAAGAAAAAGATATAAAGAAGAAAATCGGATCGAAAATAAAGTAAGAAATGGTCGGGCAAAGTTGAAAATAATGTTAAAAATTTGGAAAAATCGACGTTTAAGGCAGAATTACTGAAAATTTTTCTTTTGACTTTCACTTTCACTTGAAAGTGATCATAAATTTATTGAATTACAAATTTCTGATGAAAAATTTTCGTTAATTGCAAAATATAGAATCTTTTACGAATCAATGATAAATAAACTCAAAATGTATTTTCTGCCTTTTCTTATGAAAGCAAATTTAAGATTTTTATTTCAATGGAAATATAATTTTGATCTAGGAATTTAGTTGAAACAATTATAGCAGTGTATGGTCCTTGAGTGGAGATGCATGTTCAGGACTGGGTAATATTTGGTATTGATGCCATTTTGAATGCTCTTATAAAAAAAATAATTTAAAATTAAAATTTTAATTAATTAATTAATAATTAAAATTATCAATCAAAATCTGGATATTGGAAACAGCTTTATTTTTCAGCAAAATAATGATCCAAAGCCCACGACTGTCCTATTTTTTTACTAACAAATTCTGAAAATACCACCTCAGTCGCCAGATTTAAACCCATTAAAACATATTTGGAGAAAATGGAAGGTTAGAGAATGAAAATATAATTTAAAGGAAAAACAAATAAAAAGAATGTTTGAAGGATGGAAGAATATTGATGAAGAAATTTAAAAAAAATAATTTAGAGAATAAAAATAGCTAAACTAAAAACAATAATGATCAAAGATTGGAGGGACATTCATGCAAAAATTTCAAAAAAGAATTAATGAATTCTATGGCCAGGCATTTAAAAATTGACATTGATGGTACAGGATATCCTACTAAGCACTAATGGACCACAATGCTACGTTGTTATACACTATGTAAAAAAGTAGAAGGACACTTGATTTTATAAAAAACCGAAAAATATTTTATTTTTACTAAAAATTTTTATTAGAAACATTTTACAAATATTTTAAAAATACAATTTTAACATCAGCATTATGATATTCAAACATAAAATATTAATGGCAACAAAAATAGTTTCTCTTTTTTGAAACTTTGTAAAAAAGTAGAAGGATAGCATTTTAATGAATGAAAAAATAGTGATTTTAATAAGGAATGTTCTTCCCATTGGCCTTTATAACTTCAAATATTCTGTTTGGAAGTGAATTGTATAGAGATTGAACTTCTGTTTGACAAAAATTGTCCCAAGAGTCATTCAATGCTTCTCGAAGCTGAGTTAGCGAATCAAATTGCCTTCCATCAGCATAAACTCGACAAACTAGCATTGCCCAGATGTTTTCCACTATATTAAGGTCAGGACTTTTGGCTGACCATGGTAAAACATCCACATTATTTGTTAGGAACCAATTTTTGACTCCAGTCGCGGTGTGAATGGAAGTTCTGTCTTGCTGAAACTTCCATTCTTACCCCCCCAAGTCAGAGCCATAAGGAAGAAGCTCGGAATTCAGCACTTGAATGTAGTCTGTATGTTTTTACCTACCATTTAAAAAACCAGACTTGTCCTTCCTCCGTATCCAACAGCCAACCCAAACCATTAAACTCTCTCCTCCCATTTGTCGTTTGAATAGTATTCGTCTTCATTCCCCAGACAATGCCAGTAATGCTGATATCCGTCTGGACCGTCTAAGTTAAATTTCTTTTCATCGGAAAATATTACAGAAGTCCATTCTGTAGTCCAGGACATGTGCTCCTTAGCCCACGTTAAACGGTTATCAATGTGAGCTTGTGTCCACTTAGGATGATGTTTCCGTTTTTGAAAATGAATTTTTTTAGATCTTTAAATATAGTTGTAAACTGTTTGTTTCGTCACATGATTAAGTCCTGCTTGATTTCTTGCCTTTGAAACACTTCCTTTGTTCTTCTTAAGCTCACAAACAAGTTTTCTTTCATCATGTGGTGTTAACTTTTTCGGTCTACCAGTCTTCTTTTTCTTTCCATTTTTATAAGGATTTCTGATAAAGTTTGAAACTGTATTGGGGCTCACCTGCAACAATCGAGCAATCTCTCTGACACCTTTACCATCATTTTGATATGCGGAAATTTGGCCTTTTTGAAAATCGTTCAAAGGTATTCCTTTAGGCATTTCTGAGAACGGAGAAACAGCGTAACTTTTAAACAAATTAGATTTTTCTTGACAGAAAAGGATAAAAAAGTACAAAATCACTATTTAACTAAAGAACAACTCACTAAATTAAATATATTAGCAAGTGTCCTTCTACTTTTTTTTACGCATCGGAAATTATATATACTAATTTTATTAGTGGTAGATGTTTCATTTTAGGCAAAAATGAAAAAAAAGGGTCATTAAACTAAATCTGCATAAATATCTGGTAGTTAGGAGAAAATAAGAGATATTAATTGGCAAAAAAAAAAACACTGTCCTTCTATTTTTTTACGCAGTGTATGTAGAGGTTTTACTAAGTGAACGAAGATTTTTGTAGGGTATTGTTTTTGTTACTTTTTGTTTATTGATTTTCCAAAAAAATTTTTTTACATTGTTCTTAAAATGTTTAACGTAATTTTGTTAAGAAAAGTAATATATATTTTATTAAAACATTTTCATTCTGAAATATTAATTTTTAGTAATGGATAGACTAATATTTCATTGAAATTCTAGTTTAATTCAAGAGTTAATTCATAATAATCAAGTTCTAGTTTAATTCATAATAATCAAGAGTTTATGGAGCAACTGTGCGTAAGTCGCTCGGAAACATGCAAGCTCGTTCAAAATTGCGCAATAAGTGACTACAGTTGTGTTAACAAATAATACATGAAAACTGCAGCTGTGAAATCTTATGAATAAATAAAAGATATTTGTAGCAGTTGACTTTGTAGCTTGAAGAATCAACATTATTTGAGTGGGAAAATTTAACCAAAATATTTACATGGAAAGTAATTTAAAGTGCAATGAATTTATTGACTGAAAAGGGATTTATTAATTATTAACAAAATAAAGAAATATTTAATGAATATTCGCTAACTATTAACAATACATAGCAGAAAAATTAAGTGAAGGAACTCTGATGTTTCAAACGAAAGTCGTTGGGTGGGATTGTTCAAATACTTTCACAGAAATAATTTGAATCACATGAATTTTTTTATAAGTGATGAATATATTTTATTACACTATATTATGACACTAATACTCCAGTAGAAAATTGATTTTCCCTCCTTGTGAATAACTTGTGGACACGCCAAAAATACATTTGCAGGTTCTTAATGTAATATCTTAATCGACAAAGTAAATTTTAAGAAATCTTATCAAGAATTTTATTGTTATCTGAAATGAACGCCAAGTATACTTAAGCAAATATGTTCTTCAGAAAAATATAAGACCACTTTTATTATTGAATTTCCCGTGTTCATTCCCTTTTTTTTTTTTCAATAATAAGTAATCAAATGAAGAAATATACGTTCTTTTATTTTAATACTCATACTATTACCTAAAATTAGTATATATCCTGTTTTAAGAGGAAAAAATAATTGATTTAAATTAAGCATGATAATTTTTCAACGCTGTATAATTTTAGAATTATATCATTATGA
This sequence comes from Caerostris extrusa, assembly GCA_021605095.1. Lineage (NCBI taxonomy): Eukaryota > Metazoa > Arthropoda > Arachnida > Araneae > Araneidae > Caerostris > Caerostris extrusa. The sequence goes on from BPLR01002482.1 coordinate 17,038, forward strand.
TTCGAAAATGAATGACAAGATATTTGTCTGATGTTCAAAAATATTCTCGCCTCTAAATGAATATAATCGTCTAAAAATAAATATAAAAAGTTGCCATGGTTAGTGCTTAACAATGCTTCGCAATAAATTAGAAATATTGGCGTCAAGGTTTCCAGAGCCTGTCTGGAAACCTGACGTGGTGTCATTTCAGCTTCATCATTCTTTTGTATGTAAGTAATTTTACACTTAAAATAATTTTGTTCTTAAAATAATAACAATATTCGTGAAAGTTAAGCAAAAAAAAAAAAAAAAAAAAAAAACTTATGAAAGGCAGATAAAGTTCACGTTCGAAAACTGTTACATAAAAATTGTTCTTTTAAGCTCCGTATAGATGTTGAATTATACTTCAAGATGAGTAACTCAATTCCAGAGTAATCAAAGCGTAAATCTTCAAGGCCCATCTTTGAGTTTTGACTCTGTCTGAGGTCATGCTCCAGCTACTTGATAGCATTAACGTACAACTACATCTCTTTTTTACTGTTCGACCTTTGCCACTCAAGCCTGGAAAGAGAGCCTTTTTTTTTTTTTTTTCCTGATTCGAAATACTTAAAATGAACTTGGCAATGTAAACATTCAGATAGCTGGAAGTTTTCAAGTGACACTTTTAATCTGTATTATTAAATAAACAAAAATACAAAAATTATTTGAAACAATTAGGATATGTTTTGGAATTTTAATTAATAATCCTAATTTAGTAAACAAAATTTAGAAATGATTTTTTTTTTTAAATCCAAAACCACATAACAGCCAATATAAGGATAGCTGCCACTTGAATATGAAACGATTATTTATAACTGCTTCTTGTATGACTCAACAAAAACACTTTTATACTTCTATATATTTGTTCATAATATAATTGGACAAAAAATATCAATTCGACGAAAAGTGATGCTGATGATCATTTTATTATAAATGAAGATGGAGGGCATTATTTTTGCTAACTGTTAATTTAAATGAAAATAATCATCCAAATTTATCATAAACATTTAATACCTTAATATGAAATGCCAAATCACAATTTCGTCATGCAGAGATTGGCCATTGCGTACCATTTATATTTCACTTCATTTCTTATTTTCTTCTTTATATGCAAGCAGGTTTATAAGTCATTTTGTGCTATATATAGGCCATATATAGGTTTATAGGTCATTTAGTACTATATAATAATATAAAATATAGTATATATATATATATATATATATATTCTTCAATATATATATATATATATATATTCTTCAAACTACAATTGCAAAAGAAATAATCAATTTGTCTAATTAAATTAATTTAAAGAAAAGAATAGATTGATTAATCGTGAAAATTTGTAACATATCATGATAAAAAGGTTATCAAATATATCCCAGTGCTCCCATGAATGAATTTCAAATAATTATCCTGCATGTAAACATTTTTATTAAACGAATTACTTAAAATTTTTTTCTTTGTATGGATGGACTTTGTGTGGGAGTGCAAGTCAGCATCAAAACTAGGCAATGGGTACCTAATGATGGTATAATGAGTAAAGGTTAGGGCCTGATATGCGTGTGGTCATAATTCAGTATCTTTTCAAGGTTGAGCTGAGTTATTTCTTTAAACAATGTAAGAGACGTTTAGCTGTCATATTTATTAAAATTGCTAACACAGCACTATACAATTGCAATACATAACACACGAAACAAAATTATATAGAAAGTATTTACAAAATCATCTTAAAAGTCTAAGGGTCGTTTAAGGGTCTTTGTACCTCTGTACTGTCTGGCTGAATGGTACTTTTACTTCCTTGTCAAGGCGTGCAGGTAGTTTATCTTGAATTCATATTCTTATTTTTAGAATTACCGTTTCATAATTCTGTCATAATTTTGAAGAATTTAATTTTTAATAATTTAATAATTTTTCAATGGGAGCTGTATAATTTTGTATGAACTTTCAAATCTGTATTATTTGTTGCATTTCCATAAATGCCGTTACTTCGTGTGAATACTAAATAAACTCAAAGTACTATAATTTTTTAAAAAATAATTTGTTCGTGATTATTTTACTACTAAAATTTTCTTTACGTTTGAAAATATCTACTTTATACTGAAGAAATGTTGGATTATCATTCTGGTAATATTTTTCAATAATAATAATAATAATAATAATAATAGTAATATTAACCTTCAAATCTAGCTTAATTTATACTAATAATGAGTAACCTCTCATTTCGTTGTGCTTTCGGATATTTTCCACTTTCTTTTTTAGGAAAAAAAGACATTCAAGCAATTTGTAATTTTGTTGAATATTTTAAATTAATAAATTTTCAATTTAATTTAATTTTTTTAATTAAAACCATTTCTTTTACTTATAAATCCCATTTCATAATTACAAAATACTACCAATGTTAAAATTTTTAATTAACTTTAGATTGTTTTTAAATGTGTTCCTTTTTGTCTCCAAATATACAAGATATAAAAAGAGGGTATTATAATTGTGTAACCATGCTTCCTCCTACACACTGGCAAGAGGGCTACCCGGGGCGTTCACAGGAGAAATGGTCAGTTGGCCTACAGACTCTGACCCGGAGAGGAAGCTTTCGCTCACCCTGCGCGTACCTGAGTATTTTCGGCTTAGAAGTAGAATACTTCCCTGAATCTATAATTATATTTTTTAACTGGGGTAAGTATTGTATGTCTCTAAGTATGTGTTTGGGCGTGTGCGAATAAAACTGTGATTTCTCCAATCCGTGCCTCAAGTATTTCTCTCTCTGTGCCTAACCACACCCAGTTACAATCTAGTTATCCAACCTATACACTACAATTGTAAATTATTATAACAGCGAAATCTTTAACGATCGGTCTTTTTCAAAAAATCTTTTAGAATAATGCAATTTCTAATATTGTTTGGTTTCGTAGTTTGTTTTCGTTTTAATATTTATTAAAATTTATATTTTTCAAAGTGTTTTAAAAAACAGTGAATATGAATTTATCAATTTCTTTAATTTTTTTCTAATAATCGATTTATCAAATAAGTTGTTCAATAGTAAATAGCTGTTAATATGCACAGATATAGAAAAATTAAGCATGTTTTATTTTGTAGCAATGGGATTTAGAATTAATATTCAAAGGAGACATAGCATATTACAGAAAGTCAAAGACAAAACTTTTGTAGCAGATATTTATCCTCATATTCTGTTCAAAATAATTTTTAAGGGCCACGAATTCAATTCTAACCCTAAAAACAATACATTAATGATGCAGTTTATGGATGTAGAATGTCGTGCCCTTTATTACAAAACAGAAAGATTAATCTTGTTTCTCAAGGTTAACAGTTTTAGGTACCATTAAATAAAGAAGGATTAAGAAACTTTTCTTCTAAATAATAGTACACATTTGTCAACCTTTCATTGCTAAATGAAAATCGACGCATATGACTTTTTTTTTTTTTTTTACAACTAATTTTTAGTAGTTTTTTTTAGATTGTAATCTAGTAAAGGAAAAAATTATATGTTATTTAAATAATCTACTCTTGAGGTAATAAAATCGACTGATAAAAATAAAATTATTTTTAGTAAATAATTTTAACTTTTAGGGAAATCAGAAATTATTAATGCACATTTTTCCTACAAAGAGAAGTTGCTTTATTCTTATAGTTCAAGAATGACTATTTTTATTTGCATTTTTAAGTAAAGCAATATAAACTTAATTATGTGTAAATAAAAACTAGTAAAAAAAAATAATAATTTTTTTTTTTTAAATATTTTCAATAATTTTAACAGTAAATTTTTAACTTAAAATAATTATAAAAAAAAAAATGAATAAAATTATACGTAAATAAAACATCTGTATAAATTCTAGTAGTGTTTACATTTTACAAAATTTCTACATTTTTGAATGTTTCTAATAATATATTTTTAAGAAGGAAAATTTCGTCGAATTTTTTTCGGCAGCTTTTCGTGTTTAATTAAAAATTTCACCTATAGGTTTTTAAGAAGTATTTAATTTTGAAATGTGATCTTGATAACATGAGCACGTTTCATTTTGATTTATATTTTTGAATAACAAAGAAACAAGAATCAAGATTTTAAGTATCTTTGGATTTAAAATCGGAGATTTCTTTTAATTAAATACTACTTGTTAGTAATTTTGCAGTTCACTATGATTACAGTTAATGTTTATTAGGAAGTTAATTTTTCATTTATTTGAATTTCTCAATTCAAAATACATCGCGCTTTCTTTTCAACATATTCGCTCTCTCATTGGGGGATGTGCTCCATAGTGCATGTTTTTAATTTAAGATCTGTTTCTTGAATTGCGATCGCAAGAAAACGGCAATGCCACTACAAAAATGGTAAAACAGTTTATTCATCATGAACGTGAAGTAGAATTTTGTTTACCCAGATGCACCAAGAAATACGACAGGCCTATGATCAAACAAATGGATTTCATTTTCAGAAATTCTGCTTTTAACATAGCAAACAAAACAATTGCTATGCTAATAAAACTATTGTGCTGTGATATTCAATATTTGAGCAATTCGATCGTAATTATTATGAAATTTATATTTTAATGCCATTTATATTGCAATAACTTATGCTGTAAGATTGAAATTCATGCATTTTCTTATTTCTATTACAATATCAATCCTCAATTTTCTTTCTTTTTATTATTTTTCCAAATATTATGATACAAGTAGCTAATAACAATAGAAGCTGAATAATTATACTGTTCGAATTACATTTTTTTTTTTGCTAAATATTATACATTAAGATCGTTGTAAAATGCAAAAATTAATTTTTTTAAACTATACTAGTACATTATTAATTTATATTCCACAATTGATGTTTCTTTGCCAAAAATCAGTGCTAATTGCCTTTCCTCGCATGAACAAGATCAAACCGTGTAAACAGCGAGCAGACTTTTGTGCTTCGTATTTCTTAAATTTGTGCGTAATGCTGATGCAATACCAGTGTAATGCTAATGTAATGGCGTTTTCGCTTGAACTTGAGTTTACATATTATCTTGAGAAACGGGAGAGTATTAATTGGATAATGAACGCTATACGTGATTCTTGAGAGGCTTGACTTCTTGCATCAGTTAATTGTTATTATCAGTTAATTGTTAGTCAAGGAGGCAGTAACTTGTGATTCCATCTAGTAGTTGCATTGGGGTAGTGATATTTTCCATTTAGTTGTGTAAAGAGTGATTTTACTTGAATAACTGACTTCTTGTAATTTGATATAGTGATGATCTTTTATTGAGTTTATATATGAATTTTGATGCATTGTTGGGTTAAAAATATACCACGGATCACCAATGAGGATACGGAGGGGTTTGTTCTGGATCATTTGCACTTGATGTTTGTTTGATTTGACTGTTATGCCCCATATTGGAATTGCATAAATGACTAATGGTCGAGAACTCGTTTGCATAACATAACTTTGCTAGACAGAGTGAGAGCTGGGAATGTCTATTGATGAGTGGCATACTGAGATAAAACATTTTACAGCATCCTTGATGTAAATAAAATTTATATACATCAAGGATGTACATAAATTTATTATCCTTTAAAAAATATAAATAAAATTTATTATCCCTTTTATTATCCTTTATTTATCCTTGATGTATATAAAATTGGTTATTGTATGTGACTTTTAAAAGTTATTTTTTTTAGCGATTATCAGACCAAAATATTTAACTTTATTGGCCCAGATTAATATTTCATCTGAGAGAAATTCACCAATGGGTGCTCTGGCATTTCCTTTTCTAAATATAATTACTTTTGATTTGTATACATTAATTGTAATTTTCCATATTGTTAGCCATTCTTCCAAGTAGTCCAAAAAGAAATTCAGTGTTCGTGAGATAAATCTCAGAGTTGATCCTTATGCCAAGGCTGCAGAATCATCTGCGAAGATACAAAAAGCTGATGTGTTGGACTTGAAGAAAGTCGCGTGTACAAATATTGTCCAGAATAACACTTACTTGAGGGGTACCAACCCAGATATGGCAAATTGCAGAGAATTCACCGGCAATGTAGACTTTGAAAGTTCTATTGCTCAGATAACTAATTATTAAAATAATAATCCAAGTTAAGAAATTTAGTTGTATCCTTTTAAAGAAGAGTCCTTCGTGCCACAATCAGTCGAAGGCTTTTCATACATTTAGGAAGACGCCTCCCGTTATTAACTTGTAATGGAAACTTTTGGTGACAATATTTGTTACTTGAAAAAGTTGATCTACAAACTTTCTTTTGATCTTTCAAACTGATCTTTTGCCTGAAACCAACTTGTTCCGCTGGAAGAATGGAGTTTACTGTAAAGAATTTTTATACGTGAAAGTGGAGGAATTTTTCAAAAATTTTCCTTGCACAATAAGCGGATTGGTCAATAATTCTGAGGAAACTTCGGATCTTGATTTGATTTTTATAACATGATAATATTAGCTGCTTTCCAGGTGCAATGAAATGATGGATTTTGACCATTTATTAAAAATTTTGGTTAAATGATATTTGCATTTCTACGTGACTACAATGCTGAAAATTTATTCAACAACTTTTAAAACCTTAAACCCTTAAAATCACTTAAACGCAAGTCCATACATTTAATTTTAATACATACATACACAGATTTCAATTTTTTCACCCATCGGTCATTCTCAAACCAATTCATATCTTAGTGATTCACATTGATTCTCCGTCTCCTATTATTTTCGTACTTTCTTCAAGTTTTTTAGAATCGACAAAGGAATCAATAAGACATCAGGATTAATTTCTTAATTTTTACTTATTTACTGTAATGCCAAATCTAAATTTTTGTATCATTTTATGTCTAAAATTTCTGGCCTGTCACTCTCTTAAATACCGAAGTAAAATATTCGCTCATTTATAAAGGGTGTTCGGAAAATGTCACATATACTGCATAAAAATATTCCAAGGAACCATACTTCTTTGATGGATAGATTTCGAATAGAGTGCGAAAAAAAAAGTGCATGCGATACAAGGAAAATCAACTTTAATAGAAACAGGATCAGTAATAATTGCGTATGACATATTTATGTAAGAAGGTGGTCAAAATGATAGCGTACATACACGCATGTACAGGCACGCATGTGTGGGTCGTATAGTGACAAACTCTATACCATCCAAAACACTAATGCACGCAAAAGTGAAGGCAGCATGCTGATGTGTAGCTAAGTCTCATTTTGTAGTAACAACTATTCAATAAACCAATTAGTTCAAATGTCCACACTGGCATTGTCCTGTACATGACATTGGCGTCGGCATGCCAGTGTGCTGGATAGCGAGGAATACAGTCTATTATAGTTTGTAATATATTGCCATTACATCTACTGATTGTAAACTGTAAATCAGTAGATGCATAGTCCCGCATTATTCACAAACGGGATACATCATCACTCTGCAAAAATTATCGATAATTTCAAGGAACTCGAGAAGATGAATCCAATGAAGCTGTTCAAATGCATAATAGACACGCGCTTATCGGCCATCTCTCTTTTTGAACAGTTTCCGCAAGCTTAGGAGCACAATTTTTATTTTTATCTTTATTGCCTTAAATTTTGTTACTTCTCGTCCATTCTGCAATTTCACGTGAATCCAAATTTTATGTTCTCCGATTAAGGATTCTCATCTTACACAACTTATGCGATAGTATCGAAATACCTTGCATTTCCAGTAAAGTTTTCCTTTTGTAAAAACTTTATATGAAGTTAATTTTAAATTTTATCTAATAGAGCCACGGTATAAATTTTCCTCAGCGCACTTAAATAACATGATATTTATTCCTTTTTGTGCTTTGTTTTGCTGGAAGTATGCAAAATACTGAAAATTTTTTGCTGCACAATTTAAGTTTTATACTGAAGAAAGAATTTTTCTTCATTTCATCTATTAATAAATTTATGTTTTAATTTTATTATTCTGAAATACTTTAGCTTAATATATTACACTTATATCTTCATATTATTTTATTTCAGCTTATTTTTTTACACTCATAATAATAATTTTCATCTTTTTTCATATTTAAATTTGTAAGATTTCGTGATGATTATTTTAATCACACTTGTGATTCTTTAAGGTCCAGGCTTTTAGATGTTTAATATATATATATATATATATAATTGAAATAATCCTTTTTTTTTTTTATTTAATTTAGCTAAGATCTTTCATACATAGATCATATATAATTTATAAAATTAATAAAAAAAGTAAACGATGATTTTCCCGAGATGCCTCTCTCTGTGTTATTTCTGTTGCATTACAAGAAAATCGACGATAAATTCGAAAATAAGCTTTTATTACAAACTGCTAACTTGACACAGTGCTACACTATGACGTTTCATCAGTGGATAATGAGATAGAAGTCCTTCCCGTGGTTCAATCAGATGCCTCTTACTGATAGAAAAGATGTGTAACAACCAATGATATATTGTTTATAGTGTACTTGCGTTCGTGTGGACCAAACTATTTAATTTTAATTCTTTTCTTTTCTTTTTTTGTTATTTTAACCATTAAAAATATAAATAAAAATATTTAAAATCGTGTTGAAACAAACCAGCCTGTTTAATACCAATGTGTTACAATGTATTTCCTCCCTTAATCGCCATTGTATCAATTGTTTTCGTGATTCAGCATAAAGCATTTCACTATCAGAATTTTTTATCACTTAAGAAAAGAAAAGCTTATTATTTTTCTGCCAGTTGACAAGCTTCGATAAAAGAAAGTTATCTGCCAAAAGAAAAGATAAGATACTAGATCAACAATTTTAAAATTAAGTTTAATCTTCTGTTATAAGAGAATTGTGACATTTCAAGCAGGAAGTTTCCAGAAAGTGTAAAGATATAAAACACAAGTAATTCTCGATAATTCCTCTAAATTAGTACAGTCATGAATTGTTGAAAACTATGACTAGGCAAATCTTTCTATCACAAAATGAATACATCTAAAAATATACTAATGTCCAACTCACGATGTTTCAAAGTTAAATAAATAAATAATAATAAGTAAATAACGATTTTACAAAACTATCAATGAAAATTTACTTCTAATAATATCATATTAATAAAATTTAATAGTAAAAAAAAAGTTTATATAACTTTTCTTCTTTTGCAGCGTTGTCTAGTCTTACAAATTGCTTTTAGAGGGGGGAAAAAAGATCCGTGGTCAACCACCTGATTGATGCTCTATATGGTGAAGAAGAACATCTAATATTTGCGTGCCTTTTACATGCGAAATAATCTTTGCTTCCATAACCTAATGACATTCTATGGCATATGTAGGAACCGAGATTAGCAATACCAACAAACCCAGATCGAAGTGCAAATTAAATAGAGCGCTCATAAGTAAGAAGTAGTAATTAAGCAAATTAAGTAGAGCGTTATCAGTTTGAAGTCAAGATGCTCGTCACGTGACGGGTGTATATCTCAGCATCCCTTTTGGCTATTCTCCAATTGACTTCTATGGGATTCTTCTCTTTGTTTACTAGAGCATGTACAAACAAATGGTTAAATATGTGGGTTAACCATTTGTTAAATATGTTGTGTTTGAGAAAGAACCATCTTATTTTTCACAGATACGTAAGAATTTATTTATTTATTACATTGAATGAATATCCAATGCTTTAAAAGAAATTTTAATCGGTATATGTAATTAATATCTGATTTATATAGCAGTCTGTATTATAATAATACTTGTACTATTATAGCACAAGCATGTTAGATTTATCATTTTTATTTTGATGAATAGCTATAATATACCTTTAAACCAATTTATTAGTGCTATTAGGCATATTTTAAGGGATATGAAGCTTAACATAAGCAGTACTTGGTGATTTTAGAGACTAGAGAGTTTTGCATACCGTAGGACGTCCGTTAGCTTTTTCTCTATCGCGCATGCTCATAGGAAACTGAGCATGCGCGCTAGGGAGAAAAAAAGCTAACGGACGTCCTACGGTAACTAACGTACGGTATGCAAAAACTCTCTATTATCTATATTACTGGCGAGAAAGAGAAAATAAATTCCAAATCTGCAACGATTTTTAAAAGCAATTACTTCATTTTTTTTTTTTTAAACTAAATAAATGTAAATTTAATGTTCCTAAATATTTGTCACTTTTTCATTATCAATAAATAAAAATATTTTTGATACTTTGTACACTTTAAAGGAATTATGTATAGGTTAATTGTTACATATTTTTTGCATAATTTATCAAGTGTATTTTATTGTTTCTTAATGTTCGTGATGAGATCTTATGCACACATTTTATTAATGTATATGTATATTAATGCAATATATATATATATATACTGCATATAAGAGATAAAAGACAATTATTTTTATAGTCCTTTGTACAAACACATGAAGGAAAATGACCCAAGTGCGACGTAGAGACAAATCTAGTGCAAAAAGCGTGAGATGTGTTGGCCTCAAAATTCTGCTTCTTTAGAAAAAGAGTGTTCTCTATTTTATTACTACTCTATATACTTCAGATCGAGAGGGCAGGCAAAGGAGAAGATTCCATGAAAAGCATCTGATTGATCAGTGAAAATATTTTAAAATGTGCATTTAAAAAAAAACATGACAAAAAAAATTTGCAGGCTTATAGGACTCCAATGTAAGAAAACATCATTCAAATGAGTTCAGTACTTTATAACACTGAAATTTTTTTTTTTTTTGATAAAATTAATGAATTTTTATTTTTATTAAATTAATGGATTTTTTATTTTTATTAATATTAAAAATTAATTTTTAATAAATTTATTATTTTGATCGTTAATCACAGCAACTTTATAACGCAATTTTTCGAATCCAGAAATTTATTAAATGTAAAATTTATGAGTAGGAGAACAGTCAACGGTTCAAATAAAATCTATTATAAACATTAAGATAGTTTATGAAAAGCCTTAACATAATAATTTTTAATATATTTTTCATCTCGCAACAAACATTGATAAGTCACACAGTCACGTATTCTGGTAATTATGTGTTGCCATGGTAACAATTGTTCGAAATGCTGTATTACATTTGTTATCTGACTAACGATCATTTCAAAGTTTAAATTAAGTTTTATGTTGTTTAAAAACACTGTTTGATTTAAGGATACCGTAAAAGTAAAAATGTTATTTTTCGAATGTACTAAATTTCACATTAGTTAATCGAAAAGTAGAAGTTTAAGTGTAAAAAAACATGTACAATTTTTCTGATACACTTAATAGCAGATATGACATTTAAAGGTGTAAGATAAAGTCGACTAAATTTGAAAGTGTACTGGCTAAAATAAATTTCACGATTAAAGTAAGTAAATACACATTGACTCGCCTATTATGAAAACAATTAAATCCATCTTCAGGAATTTAACTAATTCAGAACTTTTAAAAAAGAAATCTTAATGGAAATATTCAATCTTGATTGAATCTGCCAATTATGTTATTTGGATATTCATTTAAAAACAGTTTTGGGCCAAATCGCAAAATAGGGGCCGTTGAACTTTTTGTGGCTCCAACTGGAAGAGAAGGCGCCAAATGTGATAAACCCGGGATTCTTGTACTGTTTGCATTTCTCTTCACTTGCAATTGCAACCCTTTACTTGACGCACTTTACGAATTTTTTTACGCCAAATCCTAACGGTACCTATTCTGCGGCTTTTATCCAAAATCTGTCAGAACACTACAAAAGAAAAAAATTGCTATCCTTCCATAAACATAATATTGATAATAATAAAAACCCGGAAGACACTTTTAATGAAGTGAAAGTGCAGAGATGCATGATAAAGTTTCAAACTAGTTTTTCTTTCAAATCATTTTTTTTTTTTTTTTTCCATTTACTAATAAATCTACAATTTCCTGAATACTTCAACATGAGAAATTTTGCACAACCTTGAGAAAAACTTTGCCAAGGAATTATATGTAGTGAAAAATAAAGGAATAAAAATGATTTTTTTATTGAAATGCAATTTCTAAGAAAATAAAGATGTCTACATAAAAACATAAGTCATTCTGGTACCCATAAAAGTTTGATAGGCTAAAGTTCCGAAAAAAAAAAAAAAAAAATCATATGACGATGATGGATTTAATGCGACAGAGATAAGAGCTCAAGAGATAGAAGGAAAATAAAGGAGCGAAAAAGTAAACAAGGAGAAGAATTGATTTCCAATAGGTTTCGTGCGGCAAATAAAAGAAAGACTAAAGAAATATCAATAATATAGAAATAACGTTATAGAAAATGTCTAGACATAATATTTTGTATTCTCTTTAAGAATTTGATTCCCGATTTGGTAAAAAAAAAAAAAAGTTTCAAAACAAGGGCTTGGGCTCCGAGCTCAAGCCCTTGGGCAAAAAAGGGCTTCAGTTCCGAAAAGTTACAAGAGAAAAAATTGTCCATAAATTTCTTCTTTCCTTTTATTAACTCCAAACTTGGTAAACTTGAAGGAACGAAAATATTTGCATTGAGAAACATTTTGTAATTCCAAAACTATGCTATCACTATTATTATAGCTTATCCACTATTAACCCAATGGTATAACACAAGTGTCAAATGCATGAGGGATTTCTGTAGCGGAGTACAAAACGAGAAGACTCGATGGAATTAGTCATGAAGTGTCTCGCATTGACAGTTGGATTTTCTATAATACGGCACGAAAAGGGCATTACTGCTTCCTTTTTTCATGTGAAGTAGCAGATTTCCTAGGCTGCGCGGCCTGGTGGCTAATTGGCTAGCGCTCTGGTCTTTGGTACCACAGGCTTCCGGTTTGAATCCTGGCGGTGGCATGGATGTGTGTTAGCAGTTCAGAATCCACGTTAAACTGTAAATGCCGATCTAATCAGCCTAAATTATGCATAGAATGATAGTAGAGCGACAAACCAAAATATTCATAAAGTAATGTCAAATCCATTACAGCCTCTAAGGTATCAATGGAGAATGATCTGCCATTATAAAGGGAAAGAAAGGATCTTACTTAAGCCTCATGCAGATGGGAAGGATTGAATCAGATTGGCCAATCAAATATAAACCGGTGTATCACAACCCCTTGTGTGCGACATGTTTCTTGACTCCGCTGCGATGAGTCGGTTTTTTTTCCACACATCAAAGCGATTCTCGCGGACTCCATTTACGACCTACTATCACTCACGGCGAAAGACCACAAAAAGAGCTTCTAATCTGGACAACACTTTAGCACTGCAGAAGAAGTCATAATGAAGAAATTTAATCAAAAGTAACAATCGATGAGGTCTAATTAACACTAGTGATTACAAAATTTACCTCACACACACACACAAAAAAATAAATACAGGAAATGTGAAAGTCATAGCATTAAAATGAGCAACAAATAAAATTGGTAAAATCCTATTAATCCAAAATGGTAAAAAATGCTTAGAACCACAATTTAGCTAACTAAAAAAAAAAAACATCCCACCAAACAAGCAATTTATCTTGTTACCGAGATTTATGCTCGATGACTGGATGCTTTATATTGAATTATTCAATCCAGTATAATTATATTTATACTATAAAAGGTAATTTTGTTGTAACTACAGCTTATCTGAAATTAAGTTCTAATAATTAAAATTTGAAATAAAATTCTGTTTTCCATTAAATATGAAATAAAACTGTGCATAGAATAAGAATTAAAATTTTAGTGCTTATTTATTATACATAGAAATTAAAAGATGTTATTCTTTTCCCTACTGTACATGACAATAAAATATTAAATCTAATTATAAAAAAAACTATGCAGTCTAATGAAGTGTATTTCAATAAAACACTTGAAAGAGAAATATCGATTTGCATGTAATATAAAACTGTAGTCAAATTGATGATGGCTATTTTGTATTTCCCCTTTAAATAAATAAACTGCAAATATATGACTCAACACATGTATGGCTAATTTTCCTACATGACAAAGCAAGTTACATTTACAAATTATTACAAACAAGTTACAAATTATTTGAAATATTTTATTAGTCTACAAATTGATATAAATAACAGACTAAATGGCATGCAACAAAATGAGAGAAAAACTATTCCATTTGGGGCAATTTTAAATAAATTTACAACACTTTTCAGATTTTTCAATTTATTACAGAAAGAAAAGAGAGAAGGGAAGAGTAGTTTATTGAAAAATTCTTGCTTTGAGACAAAACAAATGATGTTATAAGCAGACAACTATAAATATTATGATTGTCATGAATTCTAATATTACACGTTTTTAAAAATGGTCAAATATTACAAATAGCTGGATAATAAATATGAATATTTTTTATCATTTATTATGACCTCAGCAAATTTTTTATAATACAACAACCTGAATTACATATAAAATTCATATTGCTTATGAAAGGGAAAGGGATAAATAATAAGAATTTTCATATAAAAATACTAATACTACAACCACATAATTATTGCTTTATCGGTTGAAATGATAGATAAATTTACTATATAAAAAATCTATTAATAAAATATACATAAAAACAGTTTAAGTACATCAGCATAATTCAAATTAGATAATCTTTCAGGATTAACTGAATAAGAAGTCAAACAAAATAATGTTTCATTATATTATATAACTATAATAAAGAATTAAAAAATAGAAAAACTTTAATGGCATAATTAAAAATTCTATAAAATTATCTTAAATTTCTAACTTCATCAATTAGACTTAACAACCATGACAAAATTAGAATTATTTTGAAATCTGAAAAATATTTTATTGAATCTCTGTACAAAAATTATTAAAAATACAACAATACAAAATGGGTATTTCATATTTTCCCATTATCTAGTAAAATTGGTTATTAAATTTATTAGTTTAAAATTCAAATAATTAATGAATTTATATGTAAAATTCATTATTATTATATGTTATTATAACATATGATGCCAACCAATATAAAGATAAATTTAAAATGTATCTTATTAAAAGTAAAATGACTATCTATTACAGATCTTATTTTAATATGTAAATTTGTTTTATAAAAATTAATAGACTATTAAGTTTATTAAAACGTAGAAACACAAAAGCCTTTTTAACTATATTAAGGACATTTAAACTAATGAATGTAACAATTAATAATATACCACTTAAAATAAAACATAGAACAAATTTAAAGGTTTATTTTATTAAAATTATTTGGAGATCAAACTATTAATGGTGAATAATTTAAATTAATTTTAAACATTGTGATTAAAAAATATGTATCACATTCTTCAGGAGTTATGCATATAATATATATATAATTTAAAAGTTATTATCTATTATTAAAATTCAATTATTAAATTTAAATTATAAGTTGTAGTACAATTTATCTATTCCCAGCATAAGAAAAAGGATTAATATTTATTATATATTCAGTAATATTTAAACTCAAAATTTTAAGTTTTTTTTAAATTTTATATTTAGACTACTAAAATTTAAACAAATAAATTATAAATCAAAATGGTAAAGCACTACATCCAATAGAAATTCACCACTTTAACAGGCAAAATAATAAACTATGATGAAAAATTAAAATTTTACCTTCACTAAATTGTAAGATAAGTAATTAAAACAAGAATAGCATTAAAAGATACAGGATTTAAACTAGCAGACAATTAAATATCAATTAATAAAATAATTATGCAAAATGTAATATATGTTTATTTTTAAAAATGAATAGGTCAATGTAAAAAAAAAAAAAAAAAAAAAAAAGTTATTTTCATTCATGAATACTTATAATTACATTTCTAGGATAAACGTAAGCAATGATTCAAAAACCATGTTAATAAATTTATTGGATTCGTTATAAATAATATTTTTCACAGTCACATTTAAAAGTTTTGCTATACAAATGACAAGGACTGCTCATATGCATAAAGATGTAATTTCATTAAAAAAAAAGATAATGGGGGATATTTGTCTTCTTAACAAAAAGCAGTTTTTGAAAATTGAAGATATTCTTCAACGTTTGACGAACAATATCAAGACCAGAATAGAATTGTAAAAGCCATGGCTATACAGCACACACAAACATATGGACTCTTCCTTTCACCTGAAAAATAAAAATGTTATTACACATTTTCCATTTTTCTTCTTAATTAAATGTGAACTTTATGCATTGACTAGAACAGGGGTCTCCAAACTTTCCAGCCTTGGGGCCATACTGTTTACCCAGTAAGTACCAAGGGCCAAAACCGTTTTTAATTTTTCTGCCATTATCTATATAATTACGTGAAATCTCATTAGTATTTTTTTTTACAAGTGGATAACCCGTGGTTTCATTCGCGTGAAATTAGCTTTTCGTTCCTGATGGATTTTCAGGATTAAAATCATATGTTTGATTCAGGATATATACATTCCAAACATTGATATACATACATATGCGATACTCTTTACCCCAACATAACTACCGAGGGTAACCTCGGGATGTTCACTAATTTATAATCTTAGTCCGATTCATTTCAATTATTTGTTAGTTGTTATGCTTAAATTAAATTTTCTGCGTATTATGCTTGTCATTAAGCTTTACATAGCAAGCAAATAAAACTGAGTTATCATCATTCTGTATTTTTTTATTCAACTTATTACAGCACCAATAAGCTATTCACTGTAGCGGGCCGTAGTTTGGAGACCCCTGGACTAGAAGAAACAATACGGTGTTGTCAGCTTTTTCATAAATATAGCAGGAAATGCAGCTTTATCAAAAAATATGAAACTTTTAATAATATAAACAGTAGAATTTCATTAATACAGATAAAAAGCTATTAAATTTGAAATATGATCATTCACAAGTCACTTAGAATCAGAAATATGCATAATCAAAAATTATACAAATATTTATAAGTTTTTAATCCCCCCAACTGTTCAACATTATATTTTTAAAAATATAATTCAATGACCACTTTTTTTTTTTTCTTATATTCATCTAATGTTTGCAAAATATTAATAGGTATAATAACCTTTACATTTTAATGTTTTAAATAAAGCTTGTTCATTATATTTTACTAGCACTTAATACATTTTTTTATTTGAAAATTTTTAAAAGTTTGTTTTGCACAACTATAAGTTTTCAAAAAATGAGTAGAATTTTTTTTTTTACACAGTCAAAATTTGTTTAATATTTGATTGCATTCATTTGGCAGCAATGAATTTTGATTTATTACTCATGTATACCTACTCCAATTATATTTTTTTTATAAAAATTTATATTATTCATTACAATTTTGTTTGAATTAAAAAAATACAATTAAAATAACTAATAATTAATTTAATTAAAATGAAACAAGAATATTTAAGCATATTATTAATTATATTTAATGTTATTACACTTTACAGATGATTTTCAGAAAGAAATTATGGTTTTGAATATCTTAAGGATTTTTATTTTTTATTTACTTAAAAAATAAATAATAAATCTATAATTTAAAAAAATAATAAATCTATTAATTAAAAAAAAAAAAAAAAAAAGGTTAATTTGTTTTTAGTTTAATGATATTTTACATCAATGAAAACTAAAATATCATACCAATTCTCGCACATTTCCAAAATATTCCAAGAAATCTACAAAACAAAAAAAATCATGTTATAAAAAATATAATATATTCTAAAAACAGATATTAGAAATGATCATTCCATCGTGATGTAAACATCTAATGGATTTGCATATCTATAATCACAACAAATATTTTACTTAATAGCTAATAAATGAAATTCTTTTCTATAATATTATATGTTTCATAAATTTTAAACAAAAATAAACTTATTTTACAACAGAAATATCCAGCAATATATCCTGAAAAGAAAATATAATTTCAATATTTAAGGAAAGAACTAGTTTTTTTTTTCTTTTTCTATAATTGTATAATTATTTAAAAATTATAAAATTTAAATCCTATTTAAATTACTTTTATTTTAATCACCATTGTAATTGTCGAATATAAGATTCAAACAAAATCAAGATACAAAATGTTCTATTTCTAAATGTTTAAATCTTAGAGTGATATTTATACAACATTATAATTTTGGTAAAAATTAAAGAGAGATTTGTCATCGGTCTCTCTAAATATTTTTTGATTTAAAAAAAAAAAAAAAATGTAGCTTGAAACTTATTCTTAGCTTTTGAAGGTTGCCAAATTTGTCACATTAGACCTTTAACAAAACTTCAAATTTTTAGAACATGTAGAAGTTGAAGGCTACTGGATATGTATATGTCCTCTCGACTCAATATCTCGCCAACAAATGTATGAATTAAAATTGTATTCTTGCCTTGTTTTCATGTTATTTATTAATTTTATTTTAAATTAATTTATTTTAGTTTCAATTCACATGTCACTCAATAATTTGTTTTGCATTTACTTTTTACGTACTTTAATTTCCCATCATATTTTCTTTTTTTTTTTTTTCAATTCAGAAATCCATAGATACAAATTATATTACTATATGAATTTAATAATAAAATTAAAAAGGTTCTATATAACATAACAGTACATTAAAAACGAGTAAATGAAAAATTGTCACATTCAATAATAAAAATTTTTGATGCTTAAAAATGTATTATGACAACATTTTTAAAGTAATATATAATTTGAAATTTCAAATTAATTCTTAAATGTTCACTAAATGCTTTAAAATAATAGCTACTTTATTAATTTAAAGCAGGATGAATGGGTTACAACCTATAGATTGTATGCCTTTTGCTATTATTTTTGTAGTAGCCCACCTCACTAAATGTCAATTTATAATATATATTATGTCTCTCTCACTATATGGCATTACATATATATATATATATATGGATAATGCCAACCTTAAATGAGATTTGTACTATTATTTTGACATATTTCACAAGTCTTTCTTCAAAAGATGGCAAGGGAGGGTTCGGGGTGCAAGCAATACGAAAAATGAAATGCTCCTCAACATTACTCCAAATTCACATCAACAGATAAGCACATTTGAAATAGTAGCTACAAGTTACATCATTAAGCAATACAGTAGGTTTTTCTTTATATCCACTTATATTACTTATCCATTAAATTTTACCTTCCTTTAAGTAAAGACCTCTCAGGCTAACAGTTTGTTGTGATAAAAAAAAAAAAAAAAAAGTACAACAGCAACAATATTTTTAATTGATATTAATGAATAAGATTAAATGTTACTCTGTTAATTATAAAAAAATGCATTCAATTTTCTACTTTTAAAAACTGATGCTTTCTTGAAATTGATGAAGTGTTTTAATTGCACAAATATAGGAAATAATATCAAAATGGCTTTCTTTTTTTAAATTTCAATAGAAGTTTGCAGGAAAAATAAAACAAAAAAACAATCTATACTTAATTTATATTTTTGGTCAATTGTCTACAGTAACTAGTATCTCTATAAATATTTAAATTATCAAATCTTTATATATGTATATAATACTAATTTTTTTATGCTATCCAACATTAAATTACAATGTCCATATGCTGTGGGCCATTGTTACAGCTGGTATGCAAATTCCCGTTTCTTTGCATCCAGAACTAAAGTTAAAGAAATCAAACCTACAGTTGGGTAAATTAAATATTGTGTTTAAAGTTTATGAAGTTTTCAAATGGTGGCAATTTATGATGATGTAGAAATATTAAAGTATTCTTTGCAAAATATTTTTCTCACATTAATCTTGCATGGAAAAAGAATGAGATACTAAATTTGATATGTTGTAACAAACAATTCTATTATTTATCAAGTTTTAAAATGTAAGGTTTATCATGAAGAAATTATTATATTGATGAATAGAATTTAATATATCTTGTTGAAACAGAATAATTTCTGAATTAGGCAAACAGTCAATATTAATTATCAATGAAGTTTTGTCTATACTAAATATATATTAAGCTAGTGAAATCACTGAACTATCTTATAATGATAAATCCTTATTATAGGATAAGTAATTACTAGCTTACATTGAATGTATACATATTTATTCATTCCACAGAAATACATTAATTGAAAGGGATATAAATTTGAATCCAATATTCTTATTCAACCATTTATTTATTAATCAAGAATTCATTCTGTAAATTCTAAATGTTTAAGTTACTTACTCTAATTAATTTCTATATAAATATAGTAATTAGTTTAATATCATAATGAACTTGTTAGATAAATAATTAATACATAAATTATATCGTTCAGATAAATAATATCTATAATATTTTTAAAAGTAACACTAATAAAAAGTAATAAAAGAATGGAGGATGGGGCATTGAAAGAAGGATGAAGGTAAACAGTAAATTTCATACTAAACACAAAACCTAACATAATAAATTTCATCATTTTAATAAAATATTATTATAAAGTCGATACTAAAATATCATACCCTTCCTTATTGCGATCCAATAAACTTGGCGCTAGACCACGAATATAAGCACAGGTGCAGATAAGGAGAAGCACAACAGTCAATAAACTTTGAAAATTGAAAAGTGCCGACTGAAAAATTAGAAGAAAATATTATATTAAGTTAAAAAAAAAAATATTATAACAATGCTCATTGGGCATTTTTATAAATAACAATTAGAATGAATGTTTTGAATGCTAAACCTGCATGTGGACACAAAAATAAATTATTATAATGCGTAATAAAATCAACAACATGTTTAAAACAAACTCGGCAATTTTTATAGAATACAAAACTGAAAAATACCATTATTAGCTTTTATTCAGATATTCATGTGTTTTATTCACTCATTTGCGTTTCCCGTCAAAACGAAACGACATCAAAAAAAGTTTTCAGTTCAGTTATGTTTCATTGTATTTAAACAATACCATAATAATTTTTATTTTCAAGATGTGGCTTGTCCATACTTTGAATTATTATATAATCTTTAACAAGAATGTATTGAAAATAATTTCCATTTTTAAAAATTATTTCATTGTAGAATTCAATAATTTTTGATTTTTGCGGATATGATTGAAAATTAGTTTCGTTTCTCTCATAACTGTATTTGAAGGCGCACTCCACAGAGGCGTGGAGATTGTTTTATTTTTATTTGTATATCAAGTGTGTTTAAATTATGTAAGTTGAGATTAAATTGAAGATATCATTTCAATTAAACTGAAGATCGATATCGCGCGGAATTTCTTTACATCTCGGTCGTAATTGAAATGAATACTGCTTTTTTAAGATGGGGAAGTAAGTTTGTTGTATCGAAAGTGCAGCAATTGTGGGCAAGATCATTTGAAAACCGCAAAGTTTTTAAATATACTCAATGTTATGCATTTTATTCTGTTAATGATAATAATATAAAGATTTTCAGAAATAAATTTGCTGACCGTAAATACCAAAGGCTTGTGTATACAACTTATTTTAAAAATAAGCAAACATTTCGACTGCTGAGTGTATCAAAAAATCGCTGCTGGAATTGCAATGCTGTTGTTACAGAACGCGATTTGGTGTGCATGTCTTGCAGAAGTGTGCAGGAACCAAGACAAAATCTCAATTATTTTGAAATTTTCAAAGAAACTCCTCATTTTGATATAGATATAAGAAATTTAACAGTGAAATTTAGGCATTTGCAGAATCTCTTGCATCCTGATAAAATTGCTTCTAGACCCGAAGTAAGTATTCCTTTTAAAATGTTATAGTAAAGTATTCATAAATTAACTTAAATATTGCTTTTATTGTGATATATAGTGAAGCCGTAATAATAGAATTCAGATTTTTCTCTTAAAATTTTAATTCAATTGAAAGAAATTTATGGATTAAAAATTGATTTGCATAAAACATTTCAATAAATAATTCATTAATAACTTATACTTATTTCTTCATTAATTAATTAATTACCTTATAATATTTATTGCTCTCATCTTAATGCGTTTTTAGACTTGAAATACATTTTTGCTCTGCATGTGTCAAAGTGCTGTACTCTAGTATAAATTTCCTTGTAAAATTTACTTTCATAGTTATTTAGAAATAACTATCAGACTGTGTTAAAATTTTAAATTGAGGTATATGTTGTGTTTGTTATCTTTTTTAGAATACTAGTTTTAATTTTGATTTAATTTTTTGTATTTGTCACTCTTTTTTATCTATTTACATGAATGTGGAAAAATTTGAGAGTTACATGGTAATTGATTATGGGAAGTATTAAAAGTATTACTACTAAATGTAGCTTGGACATTTTCGTTTTTATTTTTTGAAATCTGATGGTAGAAAATATATATTTAAATAAGGCATACAAAGTACTTGGATGAGATTATAAAGTGGAATATAAGTTTTTCCATTAAAAACATAATTAATCAATTGCAGTAATAAAAAAAAAGTATGCCACTTTTCTGTTAGCATGGTATCGTAATACATGCTTTCAAATGTACCATGGATGTAAATTAATTAAAAAAAGACAGTTATGAAACTCAAAAAGCAACAATTTTTCAATAAATAAACTAATAAATTAAAGAACATATTTGATAATTTTAAAATATGTAATGAATTATCTTTTTATATATAAAGTTAAAAAAAAAAAACACTTGTGGACCTTTTTATTTTTGTAATTTAAACATAAAGACCAGTTGATTTTCAAAGTGCATCTGCACGTATTCTGGAATGAACTAAATTTGATTAAAATTACAATTTAGGGACTTGTAGATTTTGTGACTTTTTTTCATTGCCAATTTTTGACAGCTAAGTATGGTTTGCATCTCTAATTGCAATTATATTCAATATATTTCCATTGATTGCTTAAAATTTTTTAAATACAAATGTTTAAAAATTTGAAGAGGGATATATAATTTTATTTTATAACTTTTGACACCACTGGAAAAATTATTAGAATTTCTTTAAACTTCAGTTTCATGAACCTGTCAATAAAAGGAAAATCCATATTGCATTACACCCTCAACTAGTCAGAACCTCTAACCAATCATTTCCCTCTGGTGCATTATCAAAAAGTAGTTATTTGATATCAAAAAGATGTAGTTTAAAACTCAAAACGACAAGAGGAATGAGGAAAATGACATTTGATTTGCTAAAAATTGCCAAATCCCAGGATCCTCTAAACCAGGGGTGGCCAGCCCACGCTGCCAGTGGGCTGCATGCAGCCTTGAACATTTTTTGCCTTGAAGATTTATCACACTTTTACAAAATATATTTATTTTATTACGACCAAAGTAGTGAAAACCAATGTATAAAAAAAAATGCCTTATATGTGCATCCATATATTCGAAAATTATCTGTCAAAATTATGAGAAAAATTAACTTTGATTTTAAAATAATATTCTTGGACAACTAGTAAATATTCTATTTGCATGTATGAAATATAAATGTTCTATGCAAAATATTCAATATATAAATATACTATGCGACTGTATAATATTCTTTTGCTCTAGTAAAATAAATATTTTTTTATATTTCATTTTTAGTGTTATATATTTCTTTACAATGTGCAGTTAGTATCATCATTATTATTATATTATCTATGTTTACATGTAAGAATAATAAACACAATAATTATAACTCATTATATTTCAATTTTTTTTTTCATTAAAAAAATGTTTATAATGGTTCTAAATCTAATAAAATCTAATGTGTAAGATTGAACAATTGAAAACTCAATGAAAATAACAATACACAAAATAAACTACTATATAATTATTTATCACTATCACTACAAAACATTAAGGTGTTTAACTGTATTTACAAACTGACCAAATAGAAAGATCCTTTTGGTTGAGATGGCAATGTAAACATACAATTTTTTGTTTTTTGCAGATAATTTGTATTCAGAAAAATGAGTGTGAGATCTAATTAATGTTCTAATGACTTTTACTTACATTTAATATGGTAAAAATTCCCTTTTACTACTAAACGTTAAAAAAATAATGAATTAAGTTGATTAAAATTATGAATAGAAGGGCTTTTGCCTACATTCTTATTAATTTCAAAAATTTTCACCTTTTGACTTAAACCAAAAATTATTTTTTAAATAAAATCAACCCAAGAACTTTTCCATCTTTTACGATACATTTGTACATTATGTATCGTAAACATACTATATCTATGAGACAATAAAAGCATAAATATAGATTGCATAAATACTGCAACATTTAAGTATTTAGAAATATGAAACATTTGAATAAAATAACTTCAAAATGTTACGAAAAAAAAAAAAAAAAAAGGTGTGACATAAAATAAAATTTTTATTTTTACTTTAGAAAACTTGCATCTTTACTTTCTCACAAAATAAGAGAACATCAGGCAACTAGTACTAAGCAAGAAATCAAAGGTCGTTATATACAGGTTGATTATAATTACAGTCCCACTTTCAAAATGCTGTAAAAAGAACCACACTTTATCTTCAGTTCAAATTTGAACTGAAGATACTTGAAAAGAAGGAGGAAACGATATGGTATCAAAAAGTTCAAGGTGTACCAATAGATGGCGCTGTAAGCAGCGTACTATGCAAATTTAAAAACATGCATGCACACTACACATTGCATCTGAGCAACTTGTCACGAGAGTCTCAATGAAGGATCGTGTTCTGTTTGTGAAGCTCTTTTACAAGAACAACGGCTGTGCGCTAGCAGTTTTAAAAAAGAAATTCCGCTCCATTAAAAGGGCATGAAAAAAAATACTGTGGTCCGATATATATCAAGGGTCTGCTGAAAATGATTAAGAAATTCAAGAGACAGGTTTTTTGTAGTGAAATCTGGCAGAGGGAGGAAATCAGTTGTTTCGACGTTAGTAAAGATGTGGCTACATCATTGCAGCAATGGTGTTCAAAGGTGCAGTGCACGAGGAATTGCCATCTTTTAGACATATCTGTAAATACGGTACGCAAAATTTTACGCAATGTCATGCATTGCTATCCATACAAAAAATAACCCTTGTTCAGGTGTTGATGATCTGCTAGGAGCACGCTTGCTGTAGAATTTCTTGTTCACATGGAAGTGGACAATAATTGGCACGCAACATTTTTGGGGACAAATGAGGCCCATTTCTCTCTCAAGGCAGGATATGGGCATTCATTTGCAAATGCATCAGTACCACTTCATTCTGCCAAGGTAACTGCGAATTAATGGCATCGTTTATTGTAGAACCATTGTTTTTCGAGGAAAAGGGTCCTGCGGGGTCCGTTATCTGTACCGTCAATCAATGGTAAACGCTATGAGAGTCTTGCGCAACCAAGTCATTCCAACACTTCAACAGAGTGCATGTCTGGATAGAATAATTTTCATGCAAGGTGCCGCTGCTCCGCATTAAAAGCCAATTATGCAACTGCTCAAGAGCATTTCGGAAATGATAGAATTGTCAGCCGTCATTTTCTAACAACCCGGCTTGCAAGATCACCGGACCTAAATCTTCGTGACTTCTGGCTATGGGTTATCCAAAAAAATGTTGTGTTCAGTGGCCAGATTCCACATTTAACTGATTGAAGGCAAGGATTACGCAACACATTAACGTTACCTCTGAGACACTCCAGTCTGTTGAAGAACATACTGTTTGTCGATTTCAACTTATGGTGGGGAAATGGTGGATAGCATTGGACATGTCTTGCTCGAGTCTTAACAGGCATCTTCATTGTGGTTTTTGGCCCAAGGACAATTAAAAACTGATTTTTGCCATCTAATGTGGTACGACCTTGCCGTGGTGGATGGGTTTTCCACTAACAGTGCCACAACTGTTGAATGATTGAAAGACATTTTTTCATTCAAAAAACCGAAATAATCAAGCTCGTTGAATAGTACAGTTGGTTTAATGGGCAACTCATGCCAAAGATGACGTAATTTCGGTTCAAAATCCACCGAAACCTGGAACACCTAGAAGCCGAATCCACTTTTTTGTTATGCTCTTACACGCCATCTATTGATACACTTTGAAATTTTTTCTGACGCCGTACGATTTCACATTTCTTCAGTTCAAATTTGAAGTCATTCTTTCGAGTGGTTCTTTTTTTACAGCATTTTGAAAGTGGGACTTTAATTATAATTACCCTGTATAATAAAGAAAAAAAAAACCCTGAATAACGGGTCAAGCTAATTATCGCTGTACGGTGACCGCCATTCTGGCAAGGAAATAGCGACCTACGCATACTCCGGTCGAATGTGCTAAAACTAAATAATAAAAAAATTATGCAAATATCTGAACTATTTTTTATTCGAAAGAATTAATAAAAATTTAAATTGAAGGATTTAATTAGAATTTTTAGGCCATATTATGAAATGTTACAATTACAACAGTAAATTTTAACTTGGCAAAACAATATCTCTATTTGCAGTCTAAGTAAAAAATTCACAATTTAATAATTATGCAGAAAAGCTGACGAACAAATATCGAATATCTGAAATCACCAGATATCTTCGATATATCTCCGATTTAGAATATGTTGAAATCGCTTTTCTCCCTCGCGCTGCCGATCATCATCGAGGTTAACCGGCTTTGAAAAATCGAAATTCCCATGTTGAATATCGGTATCCTCAAACGGAATTTCATTAATATCGGATATGCGATGCTAGACTTCGATTTTCAATCGATATTTCGATTTATCGTCCAGGCCAAGCCTCAAGTAGCATGTACATTTAAAAATTGGCTATCACAATTTTTTTTTTTTGCATGAATGTGAGTCAGAGTTACACAGTTCAGTCACATTAATGTGAACACCACCTACTTTCGACGTCAACGTGAAATAACTAATCACAAAAGGCAGGTGACAGCACATTGCAATGGAGTGTATATAAAAGATGTCCTAGGGCATCGGAAAGCATTTCAAGCCTTGGCGTAATGTAAAAACGTAGCGATTTATCCGACGTCCAAAAGGCATGAATATTGGCTTTCGGGCCAAGGGTGGAAGCATTTCGAAAAGGCTAATTTTGTGAACAGTTCGCGTGCCGCCGTGGTAAAAGTATACCGTGCATTGCAAAAAGGCACTATCCGAAATTAGCGGGGTGGCACATGTGGTGCACCACGGGCTATAGATGACAGTGGCGAACGAAGGCTACGGAGATGCGTTCGGGCAAATAGACGTGCAACTGTTGAGCAATTGACCGCTCAAATGAACCAAGGGGGCTACCAAAAGTGTATCCTCAACAACGGTTGAGCGAACGTTGCTGCGCATGGGCCTCCGCAGCAGACGCTTGGTTAATGCACCTATGCTGACTGCTGTTCATCGGCGACGAAGGCTGGAATTTGCACGCCAATACCCAAACTAGACGTCCACAGAGTGGGGCAGGTGGCTTTTTCAGATGAATCACGCTTTGTGCTCTTTCGGACAGATTGACGTTGGCGTATACGGCGTGAAATGTCTGAAAACAAACACACTGCAACAATTGCCGGAAGGATCCAAGCTGGAGGAGGCATCATTATGTTTCGGGGAATGTTTTCCTGGCATTCACTGGGCGCACTCATTGTGGAAGGCGCGATCGATCAGCACAAGTGCGTATCTGTCCTTGCTGACCATGTCCACCCATACATGCGAATTATTTTCCCTCAGAATGATGGCATCTACCAGCAGTAAAATGCGAGGTGTCATACAGCTCGCAATGTGCGTGGTTCGAAGAGTACCAGGATGAGTTTACCATACTCCCCAGGCCAACAAACTCACCGGATTTAAACCCAATCGAGAATCTGTGGGACCATCTCGATCGGGTTGTTCGTGCCATGGATCCTCAACCGCGTAATCAGCGCAGCTGTCCATGGCATTGGAGTCGGCATGGCTCAACATCCCAGTGAACATCTTCAGAAACCTAATTGACTCTCTTCCTGCACGTCTCGCAGAAGGTGGTTATTCTGGCTTTTGACAGGTGGCCACATTAATGTGACTGAACTGTGTATATAAGCTTCTTATTTGTAATTGCATGGTTATCAAAATTATTTTTTTTTTATATTGAAGTGTTTATTTTTAGAAAGAAAAGGCATATTCTGCAGAACAATCAGCTCTAGTCAATAAAGCGTATCAAACTTTGCGCCGTCCAATAGACAGAGGAGTGTATCTCTTAGAACTTCATTCAAAGCCTTTATCAGAAGAAAATATTACGCTTGCACCAGACTTTATGGCTAATGTTATGGAAGTAAATGAATTAATAGAAGAATGTAATTCTGCTGATGTTTTAGAATCCATTCGACACGTGAATGATGCCAGATTGGAACGTCTCTTTTTCGATGTGTCATTAGCATTTAAAGAGAAAAATATTGACAAAGCAAGAGAATCAATTTGTAAGTTAAAGTATTATATTAATATTGATGAAAGGATTAGAACTCTTGAAGAAAAGCTTGGCGTAAGTAGAGACGATTGAATGAAGAGATAAATACATTCGATCCTCGCTAACTTACTGTTTAGCTTAATAGAACAAGTCACCTACTTATTAATACTGTGAAGAATTCTTTATAACATTCCTATGTTAAAAATGTCCATTAAATTATATGCAATAAAATTTATTTCTTCTGCCATCAGTTTCATGCTTAAAAATATGTATATATCACATGCCAACTTTCGATTTATTCGAAAAACTACTGAATTTTGGCCCCTTTTCCCCAACTCCCTAATTGTATATTGTAACGTCTCGACCTATAACGACTTCAAGAAGAGGGCCACTTTCAAGTTCACAAGAACACTTTAATTTTTATTTACAAGCATTATATATATACAGAACTTTAGATTCTTATACTATTTACAAAGAAATCAAAAGTAAATTATTTATTAAATGAAAATTTAATTCATAGGTGCAGTTCACTCCAAGGTTATAGATTTTCAGAGTTCTCGAGTCTACGACAAATCTAATACACCCGGTCTGCGGCAGATCTTAATTATCGCACAGCGTGATACACGAAAGCACAAGGATTCACTTTGAAAAACTGGCGGAAACTCCGGCCTAATTCAGTCACTTCAGAGAGGAAAAAGGAAAAACAACACTTCTCAGAACAGAACTCTCTTCTCCAAAAACCACCTGTTAGGAAAATTCGTCAAGTGTGTGTGTGTGTGGGGAGTTAGCTTCCCTCCAATATCATTGGAGTAGACATTTTCTCAGGTCATGGTGTAGTTCATATTCAATCTAGTGTTTTGCCCTCTGAAGGGTCGTACTGAAAGTCGCTAATTTCTAGTTTCATTTGTCATTCTATGGCCTTTTTATTCGTACTTTAGGTTATTTAGACTGGGACCCACAGTTTTTATGAGGATTCGAACCATTAACAAACATCCATGCCACCGCCAGAATTCGGATCTGAAGCACCAAAGGCGAGAATGTTAGCCAGTTGGCCACCAGGTTGCTGCTAATTTCATTGGTTATGTTATACATGGCACTGATTATCTGCTGTCATATTTGAGTGGCAGGTTGATCTTATTAGAACAAGACACTAATTGCATGTAGTTAGTATAAATATCCTCTGCTGTCAGATTTGAATGATAGGTTGTTATTATGCACTTGTTAAAAAGAATATACATTCCTTTCACCTGGAAATTGAAATGCTATATCTCTTCTCGTGGGAAAAATGCTATATGAATCTTCCAAATTTTATTAAAAATCAGGAAATTCACTTAAAAGAGATTTTTTGTGTGCGAGAAATAGGCAGCATTTCGCAGAAAATCCATATCGATGAAAAACCGTAAAATAGTCCATTGCAAATGAAGAAATAAAAACTGAATGAAAATATCTAATCTCTAAGCTTAGCATCACTTCCTTGAAATGGTGCATGGTAGTTTACAAAGAAGAAAGAAAAATTTCGTAACTGAGTTCATTTTTCGTGTTAGGAAGAGGAGAGAGGGAAAAAAAAAACGCGTCAATCATTTTCCCGCCTCGAAAACCATATTAAAAAAACTTACAGTTCAAAGAATGTTATACGAAAAGAATTTTCCTAATTAATTAAGTTTTGGAAAGATATTTACTTCCTTTGCTTTTTGTACAAATTGTGGTATTGACATTAATATAGCACATGGCAGAAGAGGAGATATAATTACTTGTCGGAGATTAATTACAAGTCCACTAAACATCAATCTAACATGATGAGTGTAAGTAAAAAATTAATGCGTTATTTATCACTAGTGTTGAAGATAACAGCATTATTCAGCTGAGTAACTTTATACTTCTTTTATAATTGAACATAATTTGCTGTATTTCATGTCGACCATATACCTCCTTTTAAGAAAATGTTTCGAAATGTGAAACAGGGCATTGCTACAACACAAGTAGAACTAAAACAACAACTATTATTAATGCTAATGAGTCTAAATTTCGTTTTGTTGCTCTATTGAAGGAGCAATTATTTTCTATTGCAACATATGGCGGCAACTACTAAAAATTGTACCCGATTGTTGTTGCATATTTAAACACAACATTAAAGAAATTATCAACAGCTTCTTATCTCTCATGCTTTTAAAGGTCACAATACTGGCAGGAAATGAGCAATTAGTTATAAATGCATTAGAGTTTTCAAACAAATTTCATTGCCTTTGGATGTGATTATTCAAATATGATGACAGGAAGAAAAAAAAAGGTATGACAGCTGTTCCATTAGAACAAAATAAAAATATTTTATAATAGGATGTATTTGCCATTTAATTGATTTGGTAGCAGGTAAAGGAATCAATTAACTACTCAATGGCTGAAATTGAGGATATATTAGTATTTTTTTAATCTATTCTCACAAAAGTCTCCCTGATTTTCATTTCTGTGGACAACTATGATATGTATATAAGAGTTATTTAATACATAACCTTAGCTAAAAGAAGTTTATATAAGATTTTTTTGGTCCTTTTTCTATTAGCAAATGAACAGGTAAAACATGGCAAAAATTTAAACCCTTTACTTATATGAATCATGCTCGAACATCATAATTTATTACCAATATGATTTGGAACAGTTTTTACATACGACAACACTCAATTAAGAGTAACTTATTTAATTTGCTGGCAAGTTTTATTTAAAAATCGTTGAATTAAGTAATTTAAAGCAAAAATATTTTATTACATTATGCATTTGTTATGATTAATCATTGAGTAAAAAATCAAGAACAGGCAAAAAAAAAATTTTTTTAATACTAGTAATATTACAAAATAAAAATGCTTTTTCCAAATTGTGTAGTTAAAAATAAAATATCATTAAAAGCTTATAATTGTATTTTAAAGTGATCTAAAATGTTGTTAAAAAAAATTGCAGTTAGGTTTATCTTAATTGCCTAATTTTAATTCATCAATTAATTTTTCCTAGCATTTATTTTTAGCATTTTAGAAAAGAAAAAGCTTCATAAAACATCCTATATGCCCACAGTCAACTAAATAAATAACTTCAGAATTTCTTAAAATCTCATTTTTCATAGGAAAAATGTAATCATATATCAATAACGAAGCAAATGCTTTTGCACACTTAAAGAATTGTTCATTTTTTCGTAGTTAAATTCAGAACTACTTAAAAAAGTAATATTGTCAGTTGAATCATTATTTAACTTACAGTTTTGAGTAGGTTTCTTAGAATTGTTTTTTTTTTTCAGGAAGGAATAATTTTTCATTTCTTAAAGTCAAAAGAAAATTTTGTATATATATGTATAATGGATTTTGTAAATTTGCTTAAGTGTGACATTTAATAAAAAATGACAATATAATAAGCTGCCAGCAGGTTAATTTTATAAACAATAACAAAAAAATTAGTTTTTAATCAACAAAATAATTTACTAAATCTCTTAAGATTCATAAAAAAAAAGGAATAGGGATTTAGTTTTCCATGAAAATAAAGGAAAGGCAATACTGTTTTAGCTGCCAAGTATTTTAAACAAAATAATACATCACAAAGAAATTTTTGTATAAATGTGATGAGAAAAAAAAGGAACTTCATTATCATCATAATTTTCAATTCATAGTTATATGTTAATAAATTTATTGAGTTACCAAATTTGAAAAAGAAAATGTAAACTTTTATTATATTGTTTAAGGGAATTCATTTAATATGAATTTATTCAATCTTGATTAAGCATCAAATTTTTACCATTCATTAAATTTGTTATAATGAGTTTAATTGTTATTTACTATTAATTACTCATTAAAAGAGTTGAATTCACTGTCTGAAATTAATTTCATTACTATTTAGATATTTGATATGTTTTAAAATTAGAAAGGAATGGAAATATTAATGGTGCATTCAAATTTTATATGAACAAGAATAGTAAACAAAGTGACAGTACATAGAAATTGGCACTTTTACAGCAACATATAACCAAATACACTAATCTTCACATTTAAAAGAGGTAATGGTCAATTTTTACAAAAACATATTTTTGAAAATACACTTTATGACAAAGGAATTTTTACAGACCTGCCAGCAAGCATAAACATTAATATGTAATGATGATAAGCAAGTCTAGAAAAAAGCATATTTTAAATAAACATCACTGGTATAAAATTAAAACAATGTGCTAATTATCAAAAGTAATATTTCTGAAAAATGTCAAATAATGCTTTTCTTTCATTTTGATAATTTATATACAAAATAGCTATTTATTTTAACATAATTTAACTTGAATAATGAGTTTTAAAAATACATTTAATAATGCAACAATCATAAAGATAAAATAATACACACATTAAAACTAGCAAGCAAAATATAAACATTTTAGTAAGAAAGCTAAAATTGAAATAAATTGCTCTAGTTATATTTCTTTGTTAATAATGTTTAATAGTACGGTTGACATTAAAATAAATAAGATATTTTTATAAAATAATTAATTATTTATCTTAAAAATAAGTTAAACATTACTTCTTCATTCATTAAACGATATTCAATTTCTAAAAATTTTATTTTAGATAAATCTAAGATTGTAACGGTAGACTTTGCAGAATACACACACACAAAAAAAAAGTAATAAAAATGAAGCACAATATACATAAAATAGGAAAAAAAAAAAAAAATCAAAGAAGCAATACTTTGTATAAGGATAAAAAGAAACATGAAAAATAAATAACCCCTAAACATAACATCCAAAAGAAAAATGCAAGTAAACAAACAAAAAAGCTACAAAATATAAATATTAGTTTTAAAAATACAGATGCTTCAAACAAAAAAATTTGATTTAGAATTGAAATTATACAAAAATTTACTAAAGAAGATATTTTGAATGAAAAATAAAAATATTTTGTATTGTAATTATATACAGCTATATGAAAGTTTTGGACAATTAGTGGTTAGGGAGTCAGAACATGATACTTTGTAGAACCAAATTTAGTAAAAAATATTTGCTATATTAAAATTCTTTGAAGAAAAAACATTCAAAATAAAAATTAGTAAGAAATTAAATTATTATTTAAGAAATTTAGTGCCTGCAAAATTAATTTGCATAAGAAGTATGGACCATTTAGCATAAACTGCAGATATTACTTCAATCAACCTAGTTTTCTAATTCATATTCATTACTGTATGACCCCAAAAAATGAATTAAAAAATTATTTATTTAGACTTGATTGGTTCAATGCATAATTATGAGCCCTTCCTTATAATGAGTATTTACAGGGTGGCATAAATAGTTCACTTGTAGTTCAAACTCATAACACTGCTAACAAACACTTAATAGAATTTCACTACAAGAAATCACAGATAAAAATTAAGTCCTGCTGAATAGCACAAATATCAAACATTTTTACAAGACAAATGAAAGGTGTTTTCAGATTAGTGGAAAAATAATATTTAATTGTTAAAAAAGTATAATTAGCGAAAAGTTATAACCTAGTAGTCTCTCAAAAATCTGAGAAATAAATCATGAATCACATATACATTTTAAATGGAAGAGTAATAAGACTTTATAAATAAGGCATGAGAAAATTTACACATTATTTATTTATTTATTTTTTTTTGTCTATTGCAACAATGGAATTCTTAAATTCAATATAAAAACAGTAGAGATGGGAGACTACTTAAGTTATTTTATCTACCATGCATCATATTAAAAGTAAAAATTTCCAAGCATCAGATATTCAGTTTTATAAAGGTATCACAATGTTTTGAAATGGATTGTACATTTCCATTTTATTGGAAGTAGACTTAATAAATAGCATGATGTTTTATAAAAGCACTTTTCTTCCTAATCAAACACAGTATGCACAAATGATGATGTATTGAATAATGCAATTTTTTTTTAGTTTTAATCGATTTAATTTTAGAAAATTCATTAATATTATGTGAAAATGCTATGGAAAATAACATTCATAAAGATGCTTTTAAAAAAAAAAAAGTTATACATTAGAAATTATGAATTTTTTTTTTCATTCAGTCATAGATTCAGTTATACAGTTTAGCTAAATTTTCATGTTTTTATATATATATATATATATATAAAATGGATACAAATTTTTAAGTAACATGAAAATAACAGAAAATCAAATTAATAAAATTGTTAATAAACTAAAATAGGAACATTAAATGTTAATTAAATTGTCTACAAAAATGTGACAATCTATTTACAAATGTAAAAAAAAAAAAAAAAATTATGAATAGATAAATTAATACTTAATGCCTTACTAAATATTGAATACATATTTATAATCCCCACATATCTAATTCGGTTCCATTTTTTGATCATGAATTAAAACAGAAACAGTAATAATGAGAATAATTCTAATATATATATATTAATTTATATAAGTGCTAATTAATTGTTAATATCATCAAATTAAAAAATATGCTTAAGATGAAATTTATATCCATAAAAATTAATTCATTTTATTTTTAAATGTTGGGCAATGATTTAAGAGCATCATAAAGTTACCGAGTAAATTCTCAAAACATATATATCTATGTAAAAGCAATTAGTGTTGGACAAGGCAGCAAGTAACTGGTAATTATCAGCCCAAGAAAGAAATTTAACTTTTATTGCATTAATAAATGCATATCCCATATTTGAATATGAGGCACTTGAAAAAATCACTTTCCACCAATAATGTTTTTTATCTTGTAACTGAATTTTCCAACTCAAGTTATAAGAAATTAATAATAATCAATAAGCTTTGATAAGTTGGAATGAATTTACTCATTCAATTTACTCCAACATGAAAAAAAAGGATATTGCATTTTCATCAATACTTTACGAATATTAAAAAATAATAAATAATTTACAACTATTTGATTTCTATTTTGTTATAGTGGCCTTGAGAAATTGTCTTGGCAGTACATTCCAACAATAACCTTGTCAAAATTTTCTTGGTGACATACTCAATGTATGATGAGTCGCAAGGCACAAATAAAATCACAAAAATAAAAGAGACAATGATGGAGAAAATTATACTTTCTATCCTCACATAATTTTAATTCAATAACATTTTGTTATTACTCTTATTGTTTGCATTTTATTATTTTATTGAAACACAAATTTAATAAAGTAAACCTCAATATAATATATTTATTCTGTCATTTTGCAAAGTTTTTAGTAACTATTATTTTTTCTACTCATAATAGAATCAAATCAATTTCAATTATCAGCAAGTAAAAATATAATTTAAAATAAAAAACTGTAATGTATCATCGAGGAAACATGATGATTTAATCATTAAGCATATTTTTACAATTCACCAAGACCATTATAACAAACATCAGAATTTGCCATACTTATTATAACATAAAGTATAAATTTATCCATTTATTTATTAGTAAATATGATTTTACAATACTCTAAATCAATTTGATTATCTTTATAGACAATTTTCTGATTATAATAGAATATTGAATAATAATAGAATATTTTTGAAGCTCAATTCAGAAATCTTCGATTTATCAATATCAGTACTTTCTAAACAATAATTATGTAAAATCATACATAATGTAATGCGATTGGTAAAAATGAACAAAATACACAATGAGTACATAACTGATTTACATTAGATTATCTTTGATTCTTTCCATTCAGATGAAGCACATTTTCTTTGGTCAAATATCCAGCTACTTGAACCATAAGAAATGAGCACTCTCAGTTGCTTTTCTTGTTGCATGCATAAACCACATGTCCATTGGCTATGCTGCCATTTGAAAGAGTACTAATTTTGCTACCTTTGCTTTCGTCAGAATAACTGACAGATATAGCTTTGCTTCCTTCATTGGAATTCATGCCTACAGCCACTGAGTCTGTTTCTACTGCAGAACAGGCTCCAATTAAAGAGTCTGATGTAGTAGGTAGCTGTTCTATATCTACATTGACGAGTCCATCCCCATTTGCATTGTTCTCTGGCAATAGGGTGGCACTTGGAAAATAATGGTAGATCTGTTCTTCATTTGTGTCCTCCTCACAAATAGATGATCGCAGAGGTGTGTTTGGAGTGGCAACCTCTTCGACATCCACAGAATTACTTAAGTGTCTTTCGCTGAAACAATATGAAACAGTACAGAACTTTTCATTGACATGAGCGCTCAACATTTGAACTATCTCCACAAATGTTGGACGACTTTTGGGGCTTTTTTCCCAGCACATTTTCATTAAGTTATCTCTGTAATAAAAAACATATACTTATTAATAAATATTTATAATTATTATATATTATTAGTTCAAAAGAGTAATTTGCACTATTATCTGCAGAATGCTTATTTTTTTCTTTAGAAGTTGAAGTATAGAAAAAATTTCATGAAAAAGTATATACAAATACAAATATTTTTTTTTAAAAAGTAATTGGCTAGGCCAATATACAGGTTATCCATAAAATTATTTAACAATTACTCAATTATTTTATTAAAGTTCAATTTTAGCTAAATGCTTTGCATAATTTAAAAACATATTATAATTGTTATTTTCAATTTAATATTTGAAATTTAATTAATTTTGATCTATTTAAAAACTTCAATTTCTTTTTTGTGCAAAACCTGATTCGTAACTACTTTTTCAAAGAATGAAAATATAAATAAATATTAAGTATCAAAAAAGCCTGTGAAAGAAAGTTAAAAAAAAAAAAATTACAATACTCGTATATATTTTATATAAAAATTCTTTCAAACAGTATTAGCAACACTGGTTATAGTAGATGTCCTTTTAAAAATTTGTGCAGTAAAATATCAAAGAGATAATAAACAAAAAGTGAAGAACACATATAAGTTTCCAGATGTTGAGAGTTACAAGATACAATGCGTTTCATACAAGGAAAAAGACTACAAGTGATGTAATAAATATTATAAATTGCTGATATAATTTTAAACTGATAAATTAAAAATCGAAAGGATTTATTAAATTATTTTTTATAACTCTGTAAATTAATTTGAGATTTCAGATGAAGCTTTTTGTTCAATTTATTTTTTTAGCTGTTTTTCTACGTAACATTTCAAATACACATGTAAACTTCTTATGATTTTACACTGTTATCTTTCATGTGTTCGATATCTTTCAGGTTTCCACTTCTCTAATACATACATATTAATTTTTTATATTATTATATAAAATTAAAAAAAAAATGCTCTTTTCAAAATTTTAATTGTACAAGCTCAAATGATATTCTTTAGAGGTGTGAGTATGTATATATATACATATATACAAGTGGTTATCAAAATAATGGAAACACCTGTAAATAAATGAAACATCAAAGAATGCGATTCGTAAGCATTAAAATATAATTTTAGCTGACAGTTTTTATTTATTTAACATAAATAGTATATATCATGGTAGTATGAGGTAGCTTTAGTGAAGCTGTATATGCCTTGGATTTTTGTCAAAAACGTAAAGTGTCAGAACTCACAGATGTTCAAAGAGCTGGAAGCTGGAGCAACTATGATCGAAACATTCCAGCTTTTAGGAGTTTTCGTGGTACAGTGTCAGTCATGATAGAGCAAAGCAAAATAGTGGACTGAAGGAGAAGCTGAGTGAATGAGATCGACAAGTATTACAGTTGATTGTTATGTTTGAAAAAAAAAAAAAAAAAACTTCAGCCAAAGTGACTGCAGGGCTCAATCAGCATTGGATTCTCCAATATCAATAATTGCAGTTAAGAGGCATAAGCAGGACATTTATGGCAGAGCAGAAATTCCCAAGTCACTTGTCATATCTACTAATGCCAAATGTCATGTACAGTGGTGCTACAACCACAAAACCTTGAAATCGATTGATAAGCGGAAGGTAGTTTTATGGTCAGACAAATAATCATTCACATTTTCTCATAACAGGATGGGTGCACGTTTGGAGGACATCTGCACAAGTGTATGATCGTGATTGTCTCCTTCCAACTGCCATTCATGGAGGTGAATCCATCAAGATATTGGCAGCTAAATCGTGGTTTTCTGCTGGCCCAATCGTAACTTTGATAGGAAGGATCACTGGGGAGAAGTTTTAACTGACCAGGTCCATCCTATGATGCAAATTTTGTTTCCTGCAGGAGATAACAATTTTCCAGGATGATAATGCTCCTATTCAAGCTGGGGAACCTGTCCAATCATGGTTTGATGAACACGAGGATGAACTGAAACATCTATCTTGGTCAGCACTGTCCCCCAACCTCAATATCATCGAACAGTTATGGTCTATTTTGGAGAGATCAATCTGGAATAGATATCATTTACCGGCAGCTACCGATTTATTTATATCTCCTGGATTTTCCACAATATCTTCATGAAAAATGATTCACTATTCCTCTAAACACTATTCAGCACTTGTATGATTCGATTTCTCGGCAAATCCAAGCTGCATTACACGCCAAAGGTATCCTAAGCCATATTAAAATAGCCTTGTTAACTTTTGTTAATTATAACTCAAGGGTGTTTCCATTATTTTGATAACCACCTAATACACAGCCCAGTCACATTAATGTGACCACCACCTACTTTCGACGTCACCGTGAAATAACCAATCTCTAAAGGCAGGTGGCAGCACATTGCAGTGGAGCGTATATAAAGGATGTCCTAGGGCATCGGAAAGCATTTCAATCGTTGGCGTAATGCAGAAACGTAGCGATTTATCCGACGTCCAAAAGGGCATGATTATTGGCTTTCGGGCCAAGGGTGGAAGCATTTCAGAAACGGCTAATTTTGTGAACAGTTCGCGTGCCGCCGTGGTAAAAGTATACCATGCATTGCAAAAAGGCACTATCAAAATCAGCGGCGTGGCACATGTGGTGCACCACTTGCTATAGATGACAGAGGCGAACGAAGGCTACGGAGAAGCGTTCGGGTGAATAGACGTGCAAATGACCGCCCAGATGAACCAAGGGGCTACCAAAAGTGTATCCTCAACAACGGTTCAGCGAACGTTGCTGCGCATAGGCCTCCGCAGCAGACGCCTGGTTAATGCACCAATGCTGACTGCTGTTCATCGGCGACGAAGGCTGGAATTTGCACGCCAGTACTGAAACTGGACGTCCACAGAGTGGCGACAGGTGGCTTTTTCCCGATGACTCACGTTTTATGCTCCATCGGACACATGGACGTTGGCGCATACAGCGTGAAACATCTGAAAGCAAACACCCTGCAACAATTGCCGTAAGGATCCAAGCTGGAGAAGGGAGCATTATGGCTTGGGAATGTTTTCCTGGCATTCACTGGGTGCACTCATCATTATGGAAGGCCCGATGGATCAGCACAAGTACGCATCTGTCCTTGCGGACCATGTCCACCCCTACATGCGAATTATTTTTCCTGAGAATGATGGCATTTGCCAGCAGGACAATGCGAGGTGTCATACAGCTCGCAGTGTATGTGCGTGGTTCGAAGAGCACCAGGATAAGTTTACCGTACTCCCTGGCCAGCAAACTCATCAGATTTAAACCCAATCGAGAATCTGTGGGACCACTACGATCGGGTTGTTCACGCCATGGATCTTCAACTGCGAAATCTAGCTCTGCTGGCCACGGCACTGGAGTCGGCATGGCTCAACATCCTAGTGAACACCTTCAGAAACCTAATTGACTCTCTTCCTGCAAGTCTCGCAGCGGTCCGCTCTGCCAAAGGTGGTTATTCTGGCTTTTGACAGGTGACCACCTGTCAAATGCCAGAATAACCACATTAATGTGATTGGACTGTGTATATATACATATATAGAAGATTGTTATAAACACATAATATGCT
Source organism: Caerostris extrusa (assembly GCA_021605095.1). Lineage (NCBI taxonomy): Eukaryota > Metazoa > Arthropoda > Arachnida > Araneae > Araneidae > Caerostris > Caerostris extrusa. The sequence continues at coordinate 57,002 of BPLR01002482.1, forward strand.
TTTTAATGATAATATATCCATACAGCTCTTCTGGACAGTTTTCAGGTTTTTCCATCAATCCTCCTCTCACGACAAAATTTAAAACATCATCATTGGAGAGCCCTTGATATGGTTGGGAGGCTAAAGTTGCCATCTCCCAAAGCACTACTCCATATGACCTAAAATAAATTCATTTTTTTCATACAGGAGTATTTTTAAATCAATCAAAATTAATATGATATCCATATAATATTATATTTTTCTTTTTTGTGTAGTTATTTATTAATAATAGTATAGTCATTAATTTGGTTAATTTTAAAAAGTACAGAAAATTAGATACTTAATAAATTAAATTTTAGATAAAAATATAAATATGAGCTTTTTTTTTTTATTTCAAACATATTAAATTTTGTAAGTAATTTGAATACTTATTAAAAAAAAACAAAACTATTTTAAAAAGTTAAAACTAAAATAAAATCTAGCCGGCTGTACAAATATTAAGACAAAAAAAAAAAAAATTGATGCAAATGACATTTAATATATATAAAAAAGCATTTTAATAATTATAAGTTGGCAAGTTTAAAAAAGATACTAAAGTTTCAGTTTTTTATAAGCATAATAAAGAAATTATAGCACCAAAATTTATTCAACAGAAATTTTGTTTTTATTCCATTGAAAGGCCATACCACACATCTGTCCTGCTGTTAAATATACCATCCTTCAGTGATTCTGGAGACATCCAACGAACTGGAAGTAGACCTCTTCCACCTTTACGATAATAGTCTGTCTCATAAATATCTCTAGTCATTCCAAAATCCCCAATTTTTACTGTTAAATCTTCTGCTACCATACAGTTGCGAGCAGCTAAATCTCTATGGACAAATTTTTTGGCAGACAGGTATGCCATGCCATCTGCAATTTCAGCTGCCATTTGAAGAACTTGCTTTAAAGTAGGTGGTGATCGACCACGATTGTCCTATATTTATAGAATTATTATTAATTCATTACAATTTTACAAGTTTCGTGAAAAAAAAAAAACAAAATATAATAAATTTAAAAAAATAATTAATAGTTTACCTCTGAATCTGGCCTAAGAGAACGTAAATAAGTTTTAAGATCTCCATTAGTCATTAATTCCATAATAACAAGGAGTTGGTTGACCTTTTGAAACTACACCCAAAAAGTTTGATTACATGATGGCAATTGAAAGCCCTGCAAAATTAATAATTATTACTGCCTCGAAATCTAGCCAAAAAATCAAACAAAGATAAATAAAACTATGCCCTTAAAAGTTCTTCAAAACAAATACACATTTTATATAAATAAACAAAAATTATGTATAAAAAGCGATTTTCTTGAATATCCCTTACTTCATGACAGATGCTTCTTGTAAAAATTCTATTCTTTCTCTTAATGATGCACTTTCATTCACAGTCTGAAAAAAAAATATTAAAAAATAAATTCATCAACTTTCAAATAGTGCAATTTAATAAAAATGAAAAGAGATGAATCATGATTTCATTATCTACTCCAAGATAAAATCTGGATGTTTTAAAAATAATTTTATAAATATTTTTAAAATATAAGAAAAAATAACATTTAAAATATATATAAGCCTTAAATTCTTTTACACAACAGGAATAAATTATAGCAATCACATATAAATCATTCATTGGAGTAATTAAATAAAATTTTTTTCATATTGTTAAATCATAAATCATACAAACTAATGCACATTAACAAAATTAAAAAAAAGTATTTGCAATATATTTATCAACAGAAATAAAGAAACATTAGGAATAAAAATAAAATCTATTGTGGTTAAATATTTCAATAAATAGCAAATAAAAGCAGGTAATGAATTAATTAAGCAAGTACTGATACAAGGAAAGTATTCATGAATATATAATACTAGTGGAATTGTGTGGTTTCATAAATTCTATGCAATGAAACGCTATATCAATGTGTAATACTGTAACATTATTTCCAACCTATAATTCGTGGATTATGTACTAAAATAACACAATTTTTTTCAAAAAAAAATCAACTAGTAATTTTTTAAATTGTAAAAATTTACAGAAACGCTAGTTATATATGTTTTTATCAAAAAATAATAAATTAAACTACAATGTGATAAAGATTAAGAAATGCATATGTATAATAATAAGCACAATAGAGTGCAGAAGTGTGATGGTCGAATGTAAACATATTTTAATGATTGAGAGCGAGATTGAAATTTTCACCAATGCATATGGTTGAGTTGAAAATAACCTGGAAAAAAAAAAAAAAAAAAAAACTTTTTATATATCATTATCTTTTCTTTTATCATGGTTTTGTCATGCAAATTTCTTATATATATATATATATATATATATATATATATTATATTTGGCATTGGAAAAGTTCTTGAAATTTGTAAAATATTATACTGTAAACCCAAACATGAATACACAAATACTACATAGAGATATGCCATAAAAAAAAGAATAAACAGGCATAAATGCTTCTACATTTTTACTATATTTTATTTATTTTTACAATCGAAAATTAACCTTGCAGAGCATAAGCAGGAAATCAGGTACTTCATTACTGAAAGTCAAATTATACTAAGCTACAAATATTATAAAATAGATGTATAATATGAAGATGTTAAAATGAATGGTGTTTGTTGTTAATAAATGAAAGCTGTAATTAGTATTTTTAAAGAACTAATTTTACAACTAAAAAGATTGATAATTTAAATAAGTATTATATTATTTAACAAATGTACTGTAAAAAATATACCAGTGGAAAACATATTAACTATTACTCACAGGATAAAAAGATTTTTCCAGTACATGCAAAAAATAAGAATATACTGAAAGTTTTAATAATATGGCTAAGTTTATTTAATTATCTGTTTAATTAATAAATATTTATTTATTAAATATAAAGTTATATATACAAATTTTGTTGAACAAGATTTTAACAAACCACTAAATTGAGATAACTTGCATTAAATTCATTAATCATACAATACACAATTACCATGGTTTCCTAAAACAGAATTTCTAGACACAAATTATAGATTACTGTAAATAATAAAAAAAAAAAATTTTTCCTGATGGTTCGAAAACAACCCATTAAAAAAATACTAAAAATGCGGCCTTTTTTTTTTTTTTGAATATAGTAAATGAAACATGGGTCAGTGATGAATAATTTATCGCATTCAAAAAAAAAAGTGAGAAAGGGGCAGCAGATATTTAGTAAGGTAGCTTGAGATTTACAAAATGAGGTGTCTGTAATGGCCAATGTATGTGAATGAATATAGGACGGTATCAAATAATTTCATATACTCCTCATGAGGCCTAATCAATAACCCTGACTTCAAAGATCAAGATTTTTTATATCTTATAACAATCATAAAAATCAAATTGTTCAACTTTGAATAGGATAGCTTTAAGTCTTTTTTACATCATTAAAATTATTACATTTTTGCATGAAGTTGTTTTATTTTTACCTTTGCTTGATTTATTTTCATGAAATATTTCGAATTTTCATTAATTTTATCATAGTCTTTATGCATATATATCTTCTTAATATATCCGAATTTATAACATCGTTCAGCTTTTAAAAGTTGAAAGATGCTATTCTAGTTTAAAAAAAAAAAAATGGAACTTTATTGAAACATGATAAGCTAAAAAAAATATAATAAAAGTTTTGCATAAGCTTTTTTCACTGCCAAAAATATGCTGCACTGGATTATATACAGAAAATTATGATACACATTTTTAACATTATCTTTACTTAAATTTTAATACAACTTTTGAAAAAATAGTATAAGCAATTTAAAAATTATAGTGGAACACTATTTCAACATGCACTATGTAAGAAAAGCATGTTACCTTTGCAGCACAATGTGTAAGAGGCTTCCCATTTAAATCAATGATTTTCCTTTGTATCCATTCCAAATGAACCTTGTCCCAATTACCCTAAGGTTGAACTTTCTCCCTCTCAATTTCCCATTCATCTGCTGTGTATACTGTAATAATGTACAAAATACCATTAGTAATTTGAAGCAAACATGAGTATGCAAAAATCAGTCCAAAGCAAATTGAAAAAAATTATATATATAGTTGTTAATTTAAATAGTTTTGAAAACAAGAATGTAGATGATGCAGAATATAAAAGCAGTTAATAAATTTTTCATTTTTACTTTTGATATCAAGTTAAATGTGATTATCTTCCAAAGTATTAAATGAAAAAACATTGGATAACAATTTTTTTTCAACAGTGGTAGCAATTTACATTTGCTTTTATTGTCTATTTCAGCTTTTCATAAATAAATTAAAATGGTAAGTTGGTACTTTTAAAATTATTATTTAAAATAAAATTAAAACTGCATTTATTCATTATAAATTAAAGCAATAATAACATCTTGTATGAAGTTATTAAATCAACATAGTAGCATGTTAGCATAAAAAAAAAAAGAAAGAAAGAAACTACTTAAATAAACAGACTAAATGAATAATAAAGGAAACTATGAAAATAAAGAAAAAAAGTTGGAATAAAAGTAATACAATTACATTTCTAAATTTTTGAAGATTTTCTTGAAATTATAATTTCTAAGCAATTGCAGTTTTTATTAAAAAATTGATTAATTATTATTCCAAATCTAATTTAATTAAAAGAAATTTTCACAGTAAAGAAAGCTAACTTCATATTTAATTCCCATTTTTATATTAATGTAATGTAATAAATTTCTTTACAACTTCAATCCTTAAGTAATGTACATACATAATTTTAATATTATTATTTTTCAATAACAAATAATATTTTCAATTATGATGAAGAGAAAAAAATATTACACCCATGGATTAAATATCAAACATTTTTATTATAAATTGATTCTCTATCAGAAATCTTTATCTACATGCAAGGAAATTAATTATTGTTCAAGAATGAGCGTAGCTTCGTTATTTTCCAAATTGTTAAATTTAAACATTAAATAATTTCTAGAATATGAAAAAGAGATGAATCCACTTATGTTTATAAATTTTAAGAGAAGAGGTTAATATCTTACCTAAGTTAGAACTCACATATTCTGGATTCACAGATGCATAATCCACATAGTTCGGAATTCTTGGCTACTAACCCTTTAAAAAAATTATTATTATTATTGATTTTACAAAAAAAAATTGTAATTAATAAATTAGCTTATAATTCTATAAATACAAGATATTTATAACAAATTTTGAAAATTCAGTTAATTATTTACAAAAAAATTATGCATATATGTATAAATAAAAAGAAAATACAACAGAACATTAAACATATTCTAAATTAACAATCAAATATGTACTGTAATTTATACTTATAATATGCAGCACTATTAATGAATTCAAACAGAAATTTTTTTCATATAATGATGCAAGGATATATATTTAGATACACATATAGGCATTAGATACATGCCTGTTCTTTAACAACGCATATACCAATCAAATTCTGCTTTTATATCCACAATAAAACATTTTTCAGTTTTATGCAGCATTTTTGTCCAACACAATTAAAAAAAATAATTATGTTACATGTTGAAAATGGAAACTAAATAGAAGAAGCGCATTTAAAAACTGGGAGGAAAATAAAGGAGACCACATTTCTTTTTATGTTCTTCAAGCTTCATATTTGGTGAAAATGAAAATCTTAAGTATTATATAGCGGCTGACTATTATTTTGGTATTATGTAAAGGCTTTTAAATTTTTCTTTAACTCCATTCTCTTTTTCATCCATTAACACACCAATGTGTGAGGTCGTCACACTGACCTTTGGAAAGGCATGACTTCCTTCAATCATCTACAACTGTTTGTTTGGCTTACAAGATTGTTTATTTGTCTGTCATTCAAATTTCTGTTAATATATTTAGGAGGGTTTTTCACAAAAACTTAAAAATATTGTATTGTGGGGGAGGCTTATAATCTGCATAAAAAAAAAAAAGGTAAAGTTTTTTTAACTCATAATCCAGGGGTTATAGTAGGAAGTTAAGGTAATTTAAACAAATGTCAATTTTCTTAATATATATGCCTTATGTTGTATATAATGGACAAGAGACATGTTTTACTTAAATATGCAGTTGATTTTTAGATATAAAAATTTACAAAAAGATTACTATAATTTTGTTACAAGCATAATATAAATAATTGAGTGTAGAATATTGAGACAATACAGAGATAGACACACATAGACATTTAAAAAATGACACATGATGAGTGTAATAGAATATTAAAGTTAAGCAAATAAAATATTACAAGAAACTTTAATCCTCAACTCGGTCGGGATCCGTCGCTTTACCTCTGCCCAATTCGTTCTTGTTTACAAATGAGCGCAAACTTTTAAAAGCCAAAATGACTCCTCAGATACAACATTGAGTTAAATAGTCTCAAGTGGACGTAAAATTACAATATTAAATCCACCTCAAATATTATTAATTAAATGCAAAAATTAGATTGACACTATTCTACAAAAGCGAAGTAAGAACTGAATCGAAAAAAAAGGAGAAATTTCTTTCACAATTTACTATTTCGTTTTTATATGCATACTTGGATTGAATCCAATTGCTTAAATAAAAATAACTATTAACATGAAATTTATTATGATATACAATTTGGTATTTTCTTTTGTGACCTGGATTTTCACATTCGAATATTATTCGTTCCATTTTCGTTCAGTTTAAAACCTAAAATTCATAATAATTCATTATTAAACTTTAAACGCGCATTATTATGAAATAAATTTATCTGAATTAAATTTGCTTTAATCTTCCATGTATTGAATATATTCCCAATTTAATTTCATGAAATAGGATCATTTTTATTTCACATTTCATTTCGTAGTCAAAGATTTTTTATTATTTGAATTTTGTTTACTTTGTAAGAAATGTTGTGTGTTATGTTTAATGAGTTATTTGTTACAAGTACTATATAAACAGAATGCTGAGAATAAATGTACAAATAATATAACTTGTTCTCGACTTTTTTTTATTTATTATCAGTGCCACATTTTTTATAAAGATGAGTACCCATTACAACATGTTTCATTGCTTTTATATTGATATACACTCATGTCCATAAATTAAGGATAATTCAGAATCACACAGAAATTGAACTCCTAAAATAAAAATTTCACCTGTAGGGTATCACACATCTTGAAGAATATACAAATTACAGGAAACCACCAGATGGCGCCGGATAGTACGTCACAATGACGAGGAGTGTAAGAGAGGGTATATAAGGAATGGTGGCAAGAAGTAAAATTGTTCACAAGCGCTTTAAAAAGCCTTTCAGTGCAATAACCGCATAGTTATGGCACAAAGGAAACATTTGGATGATTTTTTACGTGGTAGAATTATCGGACGACTGGAATGTGGACGTTACCCAGCTGGAAGTATCCGAGGGGAACTTGGAATCGCCCAGAGTGTCATCTCAGGCTTTGGCAACGATTCAAGATGATGGTAATGTGAGTAGATGTTACAGCACAGGTCGCCCCGAGTTACAACGCCGAATGAGGACCGGTATTTAGCAGTTACTGCCAAAAGAAACAGACGGAGCACAGCATCAGACCTGTCTCGTCAGCTCTCTTCAGCTACCGGTACATGACAGTTTCAAAAAGGCAGACCGTGTACAGATGCTTAGGGCACATTGGTCCTATATGCTCGTAGGCCTGTCAGATGTGTTCCACACCGCAACTCACTGTCGCCTGCGATTAACCTGGAGTAGAAGCATGCATTGTGGACACCGCAACAGTGGTCTTGTGATGTTTTTCCGACGAGGTCAGGTTTGGTTGCAGTCTGATTCTCGCCGGACTTTCATATGGAGGCGCCAGGTACCCGTTACCAAGAGAACACCATTGAACGACACCGTTACGGTGGTGCAAAGGATGGCTCGTTTGGGAAGAATTATTCTTGGTTTCAGAACTGACCTGCATGTTCAGAGTGTAACGATGACAGGCCACATCTATCGGGATGTCATTCTGGAACAACATGTACGTTTGTTTCGGGGCGCCATGGGTGCTGAATTTCTGTTTATGGATGACAACGCCCGTCTCACCGTGCAAACATTGTAGACGAATGCCTTCAGTTGGAGGATATCCCACCCGTATGGATTGGCCAGCATACTCACCGGACTTGAATCAATAGAGCATGTGTGGGATATGCTTGGCCGACGAATTGCAGCCGTCAACCCCTCCCACCTGTCAACCAGGAACTTCGGAGGGCATTGCTTGATGAGTGGTGTAATATTCCCCCAAGATCAGATTGATAATTTGATACTCAGCATGCCTAGGCGTTGTAAGGCCTGTATTGCATCGTCCGGGAGACATACTCCATATTAACCATCATACTAACCATGTTATACTGTTTTTGTAAAAAGGTTCTTTTTTGAAATTTGCTCAGGGGTAAAAATGCAATTTTTATTAATTATGTCAAACATATGGCATCTTTTTTTTGCTCTTTTACCTTTTGTAGGGCCCTCATAAATTGGAATAGCCTAGGGCAGGGTTGGGCAAACTACGGCCCGCCGGAAGATTCTGTCCGGCCTGCGGATACAATTTTAATTTTACCGTACTGAGGCAAATTAAAAGAAATATACATTGTATATTATATATCCATCTCTTTTCTACTTTGATCAAATATTATTTTGTTCTTCCATTTTTCAAAGGACTGATGATCTTTTACTACTTTCTCTATTCTTTTGTTCTACAAAACATAAATCGACGAAATAGCAAGCACAGACAGCTTTCACATCGGTAAAGTGTTAAAAGCTGGGAAGTTCTTTGTTAGTTATAGTTCAACTTGGCACCAACAAGCGTTATCTCTTTCTCGGGGAAGCAGATATATGTGAATCAATACAGGTGAATTAGGCCTCACATGTGAAAGGGCTGCTCATTTTAAGCAGCCTTAGAAGAATTATTTCAAGTAGACTGCCATAATGATTTATGCAGATATCACTGC
>BPLR01002483.1:0-29329 GCA_021605095.1 Caerostris extrusa
TTTATGTTCCAAATTGGATTATTAAACAATAAATCATCAGATTCTTCCAATAAATATTACCAATCAAGTATTCTATAAATTATTTTGAAGTGAAGAATTGTAAATATTCTCCCATACTAACATGCTATTTTAAGTTTAGGCATAACATTTTTGAATACTTCTGAAGATTTCAGATTTAGTTCATATTTTTTTGTCAGTGTTTTGTGTTCATATTTTTGTGTTCGATTTTATTAAATGTTATTTATTTAAATTTTATATAATATTTTAATACTAAATTTTAATAATTTAAAACTAAATAATTTTAAACACTAAATTTTCCTCATATATTTCTATATTTTGTAAAAAGTATTTAGGACAGCAATCCAATCAAATGATGAATAAGCTTCAATAAAAACAAAATAATTTTCTCGATTCTTTCTCCCCCTCCCCCATTTTTTATTGAAGACATTCTTTTATGTTTAGAAGTACCATTGAATAACGTTGTTAATTTCATCCAAAATTAGATTCGCTACTTTCTTCAAAGACTTCATAATAAAAATTAAAAAAAAAAAAACAAAACATGTATATTATTTCCTATGTAAAATAAACACTTCTCCATTATTTTAATGGTAGTATTTTAAATGAAAAGGATGCTGTAGTGTGGAGGGTGGGCAAACAAGTTAATATGGTTGTGGTTGGGTTTCGGATACTTGAAGCATAAGTTGGAGAACTCATAGCTTTATTTAAATACGCGCAAACATCACACACATGCAATAGGGACATACAATCTGTAACACATTTAAAGACATATAGTTAATTAAAAATTCGTGGAAAGATTTCACTTCTAAGCCGGAAACTCGGATACTCAGGTAATGGAAGCTCGTAATATAATTCCTCTCCTGGTGAGTGTCTGTAGGTCACCTGTTACAGGGGTTAGTTTAAATACCTTTGCTCTTTGGGGTGAGATACTGTAAATTAAACGCTTTTCAACAGTAGCGCGTGATTGCACAGTACTTCCCTCTCGGGTGAGAGTCTGAGGCGTGCTTACCATTTCACCTGAATGCCACATGGGATGCTCTTGCCATTGTGTAGGAAGAAGCACAGTTACAATACAATGATAAATTTCGTAATAAATTTGATAAAGATTGAACAGGCACTCAGAGCACTTTTACAAAAAAAATTTCTTTTGTTTTTTCCAAAATTCTAGGAATTAATATTAAAATTATATGTTAATGAGACCATTCAATTGTTTCCAGCAATCATGTGACCACCGGTACAGACATTTACTTTTAGCATCATATCAAGTAAGTGTTGGGAGGTTTTCTCTGTCCGTCTCTTGGATCAGTGGTAAAGTGCTCCGCTGGTGAACATTAGGCGGGATTCAATCCACTGGCGGCTTTGTTGTAGACACTATTTCATTATAATCTTCTCACGTTAGTCATACTACTTGACGGTATTCGTGTTTTCTCCCCACTATATACGCACACGCGGGGTAGTTCCCGTAAAAGTCCTTTGGGTAGGTACTGGACATCCATAAAAAGTCTTTTTCAAAATCTAAGGAACTTGATAGAGATTTAGACAAAGTGTATAAGTGTCTGGTATCGACAGTCACGCCTGATGGGTGTCTTTCAGATTTTCTCTTTTACGACACGCAAATGCAAGTCACTTCCTTTTAAAAATTCATAAACACTAAGCCTTTCAGTTCACCATTGCTGATCAATTTGCAAACTGAATTTATCCTGTACTTATATAACTCGGAAGCTATAGACCCTATTTCAAATGACAAGCGAAATGAACTCTTAAAATTGCTCCTTTTGTTATAAAAAAATTTGAAATTTAAAAATAAAAAAACGGCTTTCTTTTCAAATAAAATAAATAACTTTTCAATATACCGTGCACTTTAGCATCTCTCCATATTGCTAATACATTTATTTAATGCACAATAAGGAAGTTACTTTTCCACTAACAATTTTAATTGTGAATGTAAGTGCATTGAGAATAAAAAATAATTATTTTCGGAACTTTAAGGTGTTCATATTTTTGTTTAGATAACAGTTCTTTTTGCTATAAAAAAATGGGTTGTTTTTATTTAAATCAATAACTTTTTAAAAAAAATTAAATTTGGTCTGATTTTGATGAAATTCATTACTACTGTAAGAATATGAAATGTAGTACATTCTAAAAATGTAAATTTAAAATTAATTAAATCAATAGCAATTAAATAAATTACTTAAAGGGAAAAAAAATAGAAAAAAAAATCATTTAAATGAAATCGCCTTGCCAATAGGGGGCGGTAAAGGCGAATTAAAAAGAATTCACCCATTACTGATTAAGGAAAAGTTTCTCTTTATAGGGAAAAACCTCTATCTATTTATTTATCTATCTATATAAATAAATAACAAAAAAAAGAAGAGATGTACTGCATAGTAAAAATTATAAATGCTTAAAGAAAATTAGACTGCTTAAAGAAATTGTATTTGTTTATATTTTAAATTACCACTATACATTCACGTCAGAATGGCCGGGCGGTCTAAGGCGCCAGATTTAAGCTCTGGTTCTAGAGAGCGTGGGTTCGAACCCCATACGACATTCCTATATTTGCACTTTCTTTTATTGGTTTCTCGGATATATATTTTTTGATATTACTATGTTTTTTATTCTTTTGTTGGGTATTATTAGCATATTATCTTGCATTCGTTAAAAAATTCTTGCTTACATGAATAATTTGGTAATTAAAAAAAATTGTCTTTAAAATGTATAACAAAAAACAAATGCAGATTTTTTTATGCTATTTAAATAATATTTTAATCAGAGAGAAATATACACAATGTTAATAATAAATAATAAATAATTCAAACTAATTTAATTAGTATCGAACTGACTGCTACTCTTAACCTCAAAGCATTATAATGTTATAGTTCAAATATTTTTGAAAATAGTTAGGATATTTTTGATCTGAAAAGTAGAAACGACTGATTAAACCAAATTCAGATAGAGTCTCGTAACAACTATTATTTATAAGCTCATAGAAGAAAATGAAAAGTATAGTTAAAATTATTTTCTACTGCGCATGCGTAAGTTGATGACGTTGAAAGTCGATTTGCAAAAATGCATTCACGTTAAAAAAATATTAAATCAAGAATAAATTATTTGAATTAAATAACAATCAATCAATTTAATTATAAAAATTAAATATATAAACAAAACGAAAAAAATATGTTGAATAAAATTTGAATAAGATCAAATACAAATCTGTTCTGTCAGTTTTATTTTGTCATTCAATTCCTTATAAAAAAATTCAGTTCTCATTTTACAAAAAAAAGAACAAATTAGAATTCTTTCTAAAATTTTTGTTTCTGTTAAATGTAATAAATTCAAATAAAAAAAATCATATCGTTATAATTTTTTTATCAAAATTTTAAAAATTAGTTTAATTAATTTAATTGTAATTTTAATTAATCTTAATATTTTAATTTTTAAAAATAGTTATTCATTTTTGGTAATGAATTTTTTCTATTGTTAATTAATAAAAACTTTACTTTTTAACAATTTTTCTCTCCTAAAATTTTCCTTTTCGGTATTTTTCCCCATTCTAAAATTGTGTCACATGTTATATCGCAGATTACTGAAGTTTAAAAATTGCTATGGAACTGTCTCACTTTTGCGATTTATCTTTGGCTGGTTATTCTTCTATAAATGTTTTTGCTGAATTTCACTTAATATCTCATATACAAATGGAAATATATTATGGTATTTTTCATAAAGTAGTTTGCTCAGCTGATTTGGATTAGAATAAAAATATGATGATAAAACATACCTCATAAAAATTGTTCTTTATTTACATGAAAATTTTCTTTCTAAAGTAATAAAAAAAAAACAATTTATAAAAACTAAAGTTAAAAACTAAAACAGACAAAATTTTAATTCGTTCCATACTAGAGATGTTTATAAGTAGGTTTTTTAATTTTATTTACTTGAACTTTTAACTTTTCATTTTCTGTCTTAAAAATTATATGAAGTTTTAAAAAAATTTAAATATTTCCATATGAACGAAATGAACTGAAGCATTTTTCAATATCTTATCTCCAGTATTTTAAAAGATTTAAAAAAAAAAATTTTTTTGCTTCTCTAAAACATAATTCTTTAAAATATGTTTAAATAAGACATGCAAAAATTAAAAGCACGTTTAAATTTTCATCATAGCAGAAATTTTATTCATAGATATCAATCTTTAAAGATTAACATCGAAGAAACTTGAAGATTATATCAATTTTAATGATTATTTTAATAAATACTATTTTTAATAACATTTCTATAACATAGAACAGTGATTATCAAATTTGATAATTAAAAACAATAATTACATCGTAGCAGTAAACAGTTTATAAAATTACATAATAAATAATTTGCATTATAAAATCTGAGCATTTAATTGCTTTGCTATTTTTTACAGTACTATAATTAAAGTATAATCAATTTGCAGGTTACTTTAAATTTGTAATTTTAAAAATTACATTGAAAAGTGTTTTTATTTCTATGTGTAACCGTGTTTCTCCTACTCACTGGCAAGACCAACCTCAGTGGCTTTCAGGAGGAATGATCAGCTGGATCCCAGACACTCACGCGAGAGGAAGAACAGAACAATCTCGTGCTTCTGTTGAGAATCTCGCGATTCTGTTAGCCATTCACCGGGAGAGGAAGTATATTTATAACTGTATGTCTTTAAATGTTTTAAATATTGCATGTGCGTGGTGTTTGTAATTACGTAAATAAAGCTGTGAGTTCTCCAAATTGTGCCTCAAGTATCTGAACCAAACCGCATCCAATTACAGTCTGGTTTTCCAACTTGCACATTACAGCATGCAGTTCATTTAAAATACTGCTATAAAAAAATTCTATCCCGATTTTATTTTATATACGAAATACATAATTGAAATTTTTTTTTTTAATTATGAAGTTCTGAGGAAATTAGCGAATCTAATTTGGATGAAATTAACAGCGTTATTCAATGGTTCTTCTAAACATAAAAAGAATGCCTAATTAATATAGTCAAACTTTTTTTTTGCTTTGTCCTACCTTTAAAAAAATCTGCTCACAAAAAAGTGTAGCTCCATTTTTAGAGACAAGCACACAAAAACAGACCACTTGGCCAAGATTGATCGTGACTGCTATTCAGGCGCTGAGGACTTGACGTTCCAAAAACCCAGATGCGCAAATGTGTTTACCCAGAGATTGAGGGTGCAGGTCGCTAAAAGCTTCAACTTCACACTTTATACCGATAACGAGTGGCCGTTTTTAAGAGCTGATTTCTTTTTAATGACCTGTCGATGTGTGAAAAGTGGGCATTCAGCGAAAGTCACTTGCAGAAAAAGTTTTTCTTTTTTTTATCCCTTTTCAAAATTTTGGTAGCAAAAACTGTAGACAAATTAGAAATAACAAAAAAAAAAAAAAAAGCGAATGATAAAGGTTGCTTTCTGTTAAAGTTACATTGACAAAAGAATTTTACGACTCATTTAGATTGTTAAGTTTTTTTTTTTTAAAATATTTTTGCTGAATAAAGAAAAAGGTTTTTGTTCTGTTTCCAATCAGTCTACTGTTAATTTGGCTGTACTTGAGTACTCTTAACGAAATAAATCGTTAAAAAAATTTTTTTGAACATTAAAATCGTTAAAATTTGCGAGTTGGCATTATAGAAACTAGCACGTGACTAAGATAAATCATAATAAAAAAAAATTAACCCTTTCTTCCTCCGCAATCCACCAAAAAAAAAGACACTTGCTTTGACATATTTTAATGTGTAAATTATGTCAAAGAAAGTGTCTTTTTTGGCGGGGCGGGTGGATTAAAAAATTTTTTTTTTAACTGAAACTGTGCTTTTCTCCTCCACATTAACAAAAGCTCTTAATGTGGAGATCAGAAGAAATGGTCAGTTGAACTCCAGATTCTCTCCCAGAGGCAAGTACAGGAGATGATTGGTTGGCCTACAGACACTCACTAGAGAGGAAGTATATTTTGCGTATCACGCGCCAGTGGGATAATAAGAATAATATTATAATAATAATGATATATAATTTTGCGAACCGCCGATAATAATTTTTTCATACCTGAGTATCGGGATTTCAACTTAGATTGGTTTGGTTTGTCGTTCTACGGTCATCTTCTGCACACGCGACATAGAGGTGGGATCCTATCATTAATCTATATTTATCTGTCTTTAAATGTGTAAAATATTGTATTGTCTCTAACTTGCGTATGGTGTTTGTACGTTGTGTAAATAAAGTCATGTGTTCCCCAGCCTGTGTCTCAAGTATCTCAACCCCAGCTACAACCAATTACAATCTGGTTGCCCAACTTGCATACTATATAAGGAGAAGGCATAATAATTTTTTTCGTTATTTCTTAAAAAAATATTTATTAAGATTACATGAAAGTTTACTTTTTCTTAACCAATGATGAATGAAAACTTAATCATAATTAAAAAAAGCCCCTTGTGCAACCTGTTAGGTATGTATGTTTATTCTCCTTCTCAATTATATGAAATATTTTCGAATCCATCTATATTTTTAACACTGGTAAAACAGAGAAAACTTTTCTGTATTTAACAATTAGAACCAAGAATGAGGTTATTGTTACGTAACATCTAAGAATCAAAAGAAAACCTTTTCGATGAGTATATCTGTTTCCTTCCCAAAAGTTTTTTCATCCGTTGCGCTTCTTTTCCAGTTTGCTCTGTTCTTTCTTTCGATGTACTACAGTAAGAAGAACTACTGAAACACGCACAAAAAAGTGCTTTTCAACTTTTCCGCGGTATGAGAATAACAGAAAAGTAGCGGAATATGGCTGATTGTTAGCCACAGTTCGTCTGCGTGTTCTAACATTGCGAAAAATGTGTGGAAAAAATGTTCTTTCATTCGATGTTTATGTCAATTAGAAAGAAAAGTGGAACACTTTCAGCAAACTGTGCCTTCAAGGTATTCTAGCTCACGATCTCTTATCAAAATTTGATAGAATCTCGAGCAAGCTGATGATTTTTTTCTGGCGATATATTTTTATCTCTGCCTATTGTTTGGAGGTCCTATTAAGAGTAAATCGATCCGATGCTTTATGAAGCCGACTTTTGTGCCCTAAAAGCACTAGAAGGAAGATTAAAGTGAAATATTATTTGGGCAGTAGCGGAAGAAGAGAGTCGAACTTCTTAGTCCTATAAGCTTTGCTTACCCATTTTTTTTGCGATCCTTAAATATATATCTATTGTCAGCAAAGTTTTCATATTAACTTTTGTATGCTTGTAGATAATATCGTAAAAAATGCGTTGTATTAAATGTTTATCTCCTTTATTTATTATTATAGGATTAGGATTAAATACAATTAATTAATATTTACTGAAAAGTAAATTTTTATGCATAAATAAAATTCTTGAATAATTTTACTACTAAGAATTGGAATCCGTGTAAACGTGCTTCCTCCTACACAATGGCAAGAGCGCCTCCAGTGGCGTTCAGGAGAAATGGTCAGTTGGACTCCAAACACTCACCCGAGTGGAAGTACAGGCAAACATGAGCTTGTATTGAGAAATGTTTAGTTTATAATTTCTCATCCCGAGATGAAATATAATTAACGCAATCCTGCGTGTGTGTAGGGCTGCAGACTCTCATCAGGAGAGGAAGTATATTTTCCGAATCCGTTAGAAGAGAATTCCTTCAATAAATCTTCAATTATCTGTCTTTAAATCTGTTACATATTATCTGTAATTATATGTGTATGGCGTGGTCAATGAAGCTGTGAGTTCTCCAAATTTGCCTTAAGTATCTCAAACAAAGAACATCCAGTGACAATCTTTTTTGCCCAACCTGCACACTACATAAGGAGGACTCTTATTAATTTATCATTATTTGTTAATCAAATGGTTATAAAGAATACATATGAGTGTTTTTGTTTGTTTCTTTTACCAATGGTATATATGAACTTAATCATAATTAAAAACCTTTGGCCAACTTGTTGGATAATATTTATTTTTCTTCTCGATTTTCCGGAATTTTTTCGAATCCTTTTATTCTTTTAACTTTGGTAATATTGCGGAAACTATTTAACAATCCAAAATCAAGAATGAGGTTATTGTTACGTAACATCCAAGAATCAAAAGAAAAGCCTTTTAGATCAGTATAACATTCTGTATAATTCCAAAGCATTCTCATCCGGCGCGCTTCTTTTACAGTTTATTCTGTTCTTTCTTTCCGTGTACTGCAGTAGGAAGAACTACTACTGCTTTTCCATGGTATAAGAACAACAGAAAAGTAGAAGTAGCGGAATATGGCTGATTGTTGGCAACAGATCGTCTTCGTGTTCTAACATTGCGAAGAAAAATGTTGTTCCATTTGATGCTTATGTCAATTAAAAAAAAAGCAGGAACACTTTCTGCTAACTGTGCCTTTAAGGTATTCTCGCTCAGGCCTTTTATCTAAATTTGATGGAATCTTGAGATAGATGAAGATATAATTATTCTGGCGATATATTCTTATCCCTGGCTATTGTTTGAAGGTCCTATTAAGAGTAAATCGATCCGATGCTTTATTAAGCCGACTTTTGTACCCTAAATGGCATTAGAAGGAATATTAAAGCGAAATATTATTTGGGCAGTAGCGGAAGAAGAGAGCTGAACTTCTTTGTCCTACAATCTTTGTTTAAGCATTTTTTTTGCGATTCTTAAATTATATCCATTGTCAGTAAAGTTTTCATATTAACTTTTTTTACGTGTATAGATAGGACCGTAAAAAATGTGTTGTATTAAATTTTTATCTCCTTTATTTATTATAATAGGGTCTTAAATTTTTTTTTAAATTAAATTCAATTAGTTGATATTTATTGAAAAGTAAATTTTTATACATAAATAAAACTCTTGAATAATTTTACTACGTAAGAATTAAAATCCGTGTAACCAGGCTTGGTCCTACACATTGCCAAGAGTGCCTCCTGCGGCGTTCAGGAGAAATGGTCAGTTGGACTCTTCTTTTGAGAAACGTTTAGCTTACAGTTTCTCATATCGAGATGAAATATATTTAACATTTAACGCAACCCTGCGTATGTATTGGCCTACAGACTCTCATCTGGAGAGGAAGTATACATCCGGCATCCTGCGTGTAGTCGAGTATCAGATTTCGGCTTAGAGGTGAAATCCTTCAAAAAATCTTTAATTATCTCTCTTTAAATAGGTTAAATATTGTCTGTAATAATATATGTATGTCGTTATCAATAAAGCTCTGATCTCACCAACCTTGCCTCAAGTATCTCAACGAACCCCACCCAGTTACAATCTGGTTGCCCAACCTGCATACTACATAAGGGAGACTCTTAATAATGTGTTTATTGTTTATTTAAAAATGTTATAAAGAGCACTTGAGTTGTTTTTCGTTTCTGTCTTAACCAATGGTAAATATAAACTTAATCTTAATTAAAAACTCTTTGGCCAACTTGTTAGATAATATTTATTTTTCTTCTCGATTTTCAGGAATTTTTTCGAATCTTATTATTGTAACATTGAAAAACTACAAAAAAACGCTTCACTATTTAGCAATTCAGAATCAAGAATCAGGTTTATGTTACATAACATCCAAGAATCAATAGAAAAACTTTTCGATGAGTATATCCTTTTCCCTTTGCCAAAAGCTTTTTCATCAGATGCGCTCCTTTTCCAGTTTATTCTGTTCCTTCTTTCCATGTACTACAGTAAGAACTACTAGAACACGCACAAAAAAAAAGTGCTTTTCGACTTTTCCGTAGTATAAGAACAACAGAAAAGAAGCGGAATATGGCTGATTGTTGGCCGCAGATCGTCTGCGTGTTCCAACGTTGCGAAAACAATGTTGCTCCATTTGATGCTTGTGTCAATTAGAAAGAAAATGGAAAACTTTCAGTAAACTGTGCCTTCAAGGTATTCTCGCTAAGATCCTCATATCAAAATTTGATGGAATCTCGAGCTAGCTGAGGATTTTTTTCTGGCGATATATTTTTATCCCTGGTTATTGTTTGAAGGCCGTATTAAGAGTAAATCGATCCGATGCTTTATTAAGCCGACTTTTGTACCCTAAATGGCATTAGAAGGAATATTAAAGCGAAATATTATTTGGGCAGTAGCGGAAGAAAAGAGCTGAACTTCTTTGCCCTACAATCTTTGTTTAAGCATTTTTTTTTGCGATTCTTAAATTATATCCATTGTCAGTAAAGTTTTCATATTAACTTTTTTTACGTGTATAGATAGGACCGTAAAAAATGTGTTGTATTAAATTTTTATCTCCTTTATTTATTATAATAGGGTCTTAAATTTTTTTTTTTTTAAATTAAATTCAATTAGTTGATATTTATTGAAAAGTAAATTTTTATACATAAATAAAACTCTTGAATAATTTTACTACGTAAGAATTAAAATCCGTGTAACCAGGCTTGGTCCTACACATTGTCAAGAGTGCCTCCTGCGGCGTTCAGGAGAAATGGTCAGTTGGACTCTTCTTTTGAGAAACGTTTAGCTTACAGTTTCTCATATCGAGATGAAATATATTTAACATTTAACGCAACCCTGCGTATGTATTGGCCTACAGACTCTCATCTGGAGACGAAGTATACATCCGGCATCCTGCGTGTAGTCGAGTATCAGATTTCGGCTTAGAGGTGAAATCCTTCAAAAATCTTTAATTATCTCTCTTTAAATAGGTTAAATATTGTCTGTAATAATATATGTATGTCGTTATCAATAAAGCTCTGATCTCACCAACCTTGCCTCAAGTATCTCAACGAACCCCACCCAGTTACAATCTGGTTGCCCAACCTGCATACTACATAAGGGAGACTCTTAATAATGTGTTTATTGTTTATTTAAAAAATGTTATAAAGAGCGAGTTGTTTCCGTTTCTGTCTTAATCAATGGTAAATATAAACTTAATCTTAATTAAAAACTCTTGGCCAACTTGGTAGATAATATTTATTTTTTTCTTCTCGATTTTCCGGAATTTTTCGAATCTTATTATTGTAACATTGAAAAAACTACAAAAACGCTTCACTATTTAGCGATTCAGAATCAAGAATCAGGTTTATGTTACATAACATCCAAGAATCAAAAGAAAACCTTTTCGATGAGTATATCCTTTTCCCTTTGCCAAAAGCTTTTTCATCCGATGCGCTTCTATTCCAGGTTATTGTGTTCTTTCTTTCCATGTACTACAGGAAGAAGAACTACTAAAACACGTACAAAAAAATGTGCTTTTGACTTTTCCGTGGTATAAGAACAACAGAAAAGCAGCGGAATATGGCTGGTTGATGGCCACAGATTGTCTGCGTGTTCCAACGTTGCGAAAACAATGTTGCTCCATTTGATGCTTGTGTCAATTAGAAAGAAAAATGGAACACTTTCAGTAAACTGTGCCTTCAAGGTATTCTCGCTCAGGAGCTCTTATCAAAATTTGATGGAATCTCGAGCTAGCTGAAGATTTTTTTCTGGCGATATATTTTTATCCCTGCTTATTTTTTGAAGGCCATATTAAGAGTAAATCGATCCGATGCTTTATTAAGCCGACTTTTGTACCTTAAATGGCACTAGAAGGAAGATTAAAGTGAAATATTATTAGAAGAAGGGAGCTGAACTTTGTCCAATAATCTTTGTTTACCCATTTTTTTGCGATCCTTAAATTATATCCATTGTCAGCAAAGTTTTCATATTAACTTTTTTATGCGTATAGATAGGATCGTTAAAAATGCGTTATATTAAATTTTTATCTCCTTTATTTGTTATAATAGGATCTACGAATTTTTTAAAACTAAATACAAATAATTGATATTTATTGAAAAGTAAATTTTTTTACAAATAAAAATTGTAAATAATTTTAATACGTGAGAATAGAAATAAAAAAAAAATATGCTTTAACATATTATATAAGATGATTATGTATTTGAAATAATTATTTACATTACAATTTATAATGATTTAGATTACAATTTATACGGAAAAATATGTAATATTTATTGGATGCACAACTATTTACGGAGTTTGAAAGAATTGTATTTATTAAATAAGAAAAAAATTATTTTGTTTATAATTTCAATAAAATAACCAAATGACAATTTTTGAGAAACACTTTGTTTATGTTTTAAAACATTAACAAAGTTTTAACAATATTTCTTGTTACACTTACTTATATTCTGTTCTCTAACTTTTTTTTTTATCTTTCATACTTATCTTCTTCATTGACGTAACAGTCCCATGGTGGGCCAAGGACGTCTGCCTAATGGCAGATTTCGAGACAGCAGAAGTTTTTCCTTGCTACTCCCTTCAGCCCTACGCCCAACACTCTACAGTCATATTAGAATGGAGCATAAGGTTTAAATTGGATTGCCAACTACTAAAAACATTCATAGTAAAGCCAAAACTCAGATTCGGAGCCTGTGACACCGAGCGTTAGGGCGCTAGTCACTCGGCCATCAGACCCCAGTTATTCTTATATTACAATTATCTGGGACGGAAATTATTCCTTATATTATAAGGAATATGAATGAGAATGTTTCAGGAATTATTATCTGTTTCATCAACTAACCACGAATATTTATGTTAAAACATAGATGGAAGATCTTTGCATTTGTTAGACAGCTACCTCTTCAAATCGGTTGGCACAAGTAGCTTTTGGTTACCTTCTTAATGTTAATGAGGTTGCGAAAATACTCTTTTTCTTGTTCACCCTCATCATTGGCGTAACAGCCCTAAATGGGCCAAGAGCCTTCTGCCTGTTAGCAGATTTTGAGACAGGAGATTTTCTTCTTAAGAGGTAGGATTATCAGCCTTACACTCAACGGTCATATTAGACTGGGACCTACAGTTTAAAGTGGATTCGGAAACCAACACTACAAATACCCAGGGCCCCGCCTGGTCGCGAATCCGAAATCTGGGTAACGAACGCCAGATACTCGGCCATCAGGCACCAATGTAAAAAATACTTTACTACATAAAATAGACCAGAGTCAAAATCATTTTCTTTAACACCTAAGAATCAATACGAAACTTTTTTGGAGAATAAAACATTTTCCTTCTCCTAGAGCTTCTCCATCAGATTGCCTCGCATACATCGTTTCTTTTTTAAATCTACAGCAAGAACTACGAAGATTCATGCAAAAGAATGTTTTCCAACTTCTTCCTAGTCGTAAAGAACAACAGAAAAGCAACGAAATATAACCGATCGAGAGATTTTCAGAGATTGAAGGTGTATACTAACATAACTAGTAAAAAAAAAAGAAAATTTGCTCCATCTGATGCTTATATCAATTAAAAAAAAATCAGGACACTTACAGCAAACTGTGCCTTCAAGGTATTTTCGCTCAGACGCTCTTATCAAAATCTGATAGAATCTCGAGCGATCTGAAGATTTTTCCTGTCGATAAATTCATACCCCTGGCTGTTGTTTGAAGGTCATATAGAGATCAAATCGATCCGATGTTCCATTAAAGTGACTTTTGTACCCTAAATTGCAGTAGAACGAAGATTAAAGTGAAATATTAGGTGGGTAGTAGCAGAAGCAGATAATTGAACTTCTACCATTTTTTCCCTTAAATTTTTGCTATGTCTTAAAAAATTATATCTATTGTCAGCGAAACTTTGATATCGATCTTTTTATATGGATAGATAAAATGGTAAACATTTTTAGATTTAGATTTATGTTATATTTTCAATTGTGATGAACCTTAATTGTAATATATTACACATTCGTTTTAATTTTCTGATTTCTATATGTATACAGGGTGATTATAATTAAAGTCTCACTTTCAAAATGCTGTAAAAAAAAAGAAACACTCGTACAATGAGTTCCAATTTGAACTGAAGATACTTGAAGGAGGGAAAAAGGTTACGACATCAAAAAGTTCCAAAGTGTATTAATAAATGACGCTGTCAGCGGCATAAAAAAAGTGAATTCGGCTGCCAGTAATATTTTGAATCGGAATTACAACGTATTTGGCAAGAGTTGAACATTAAACCAGCTTTAGTGTTCAACGTGCTTGATTGTTTTGTTTTTTGTCGGAAAAAATGTTTTTTAAGTCATTCAACAATTGTGACATTGTTAGTGGAAAGCCCATTAACCACGGCAAGACCGTACCAAATCGGCCATACCGTTTCGCTTATCTCCAAGTATCTTAAGTTCAAATTTGAATTCATTATGAAGAGTGTTTCTTTATTTACAGATTATTTTTATAATCACCCTATATAAATATGATAAAACATAAATGGATATTTCATTTCAGTAAAGTACGAAATATCCGTTTATGTTTTATAATAAAAATAAAAATATCATAATCATTTAAATTCAAATAAATTTCTAAATCAATTCAATTATAATAAAATTTACATTAAAATGAATTTTTAATGATTTCAATTGCAATTAACATTAAATAAAAAATATAAATGATTACTACGTATGTAGCTAAATCTTCTCTCAACGGATATTTATGATAAAAAAAGTATGAATTCATTCTTACATAAATTATTTAATAATTCTATTAAATTTTTTGAATTGGATTGATTATGACATTTATTTTAATAGGATAGTAAGCATCCACCATGCACCCCACAAAAGCTATAACTCAATACAAATTTTCCAATCTCAATGCAAATCCTGTTACTTATTTTTCTTAACACTGGCAAGATTGCGAAAACTTTTCACTACTTAGCAAACAAGAAGGTTATTGTTACGTAACATCTAAGAATCAAAAGAAAATGAGTATATCTATTTCCCTTTCCCAAAGCTTTCTCATCCGATGCACTTCTTTTCCAGTTTATTCTGTTCTTTCTTTCCGTGTACTACAGTAAGGAGAACTACTAAAACACGCACACAAAAAGTGCTTTTCAACTTTTCCGTGGTACAAGAACAACAGAAAAGTAGCGGAATATGGCTGATTGTTGGCCACAGATCGTCTGCGTGTTCTAACATTGCGAAAAAGTGTAGTTCCATTTGATGCTTATGTCAATTAGAAAGAAAAGTGGAACACTTACTCCAAACTGTGCCTTCAAGGTATTCTCGCTCAGGTTCTGTTATCAAAATTTGATGGAATCTCGAGCTAGATGAAGATATTTTTTTTGGCGATGTATTTTTATCCCTGGCTATTGTTTGAGGGTTATATTAAGAGTAAATCGATCCGATGCTTTATTAAGCCGACTTTGTATCCAAAATAGCACTAGAAGGAAGATTAAAGTGAAATATTAGTTGGGTAGTAGCGGAAGAAGGGAGCTGGACTTCTTTGTTCCATAATCTTTGTTTACATTTTTTTTTTTTGCTATCCTTAAATTATATCCATTGTTAGCAAAGTTTTCATATTAACTTTTTTATGTGTATGATAAGATCGTAAAAAAAATGGGTTGTATTAAATTTTTATCTCCTTTATTTATTATAATAGGATCTTAGATTTAAAAAAATTAAATACAGTTAATTGATATTTACTGAAAATTAAATTTTTTTTACATAAATAAAATTCTTAAATAATTTTAATACGTAAGAGTTGAAATGAAAAATTCTGCTTTAACATATTATATAAGATGAATATGTATTTGAAATAATCGAGTGCATCATCAATTACTTTAGAAAGTTTTGTAAAAGCCATTGAAAATTATTTAAATTACAATTTATAATGATTTAGATTACAATTTATATGGAATCAATATGTAATATTTATTGGATGCGCAACTAACATTTACAGAGTTTGAAAGAATTTTATTTATTAAATAAGCCAAAAAATTATTTTGCTTATTATTTCAATAAAATAACCAGTAACAATTTTTTGAGCAACATGGTGCTTATGTTTGAAAACATAGGTTTTTTTAGGTTTGTGTTTATGTTTTAAAAAAGTTTTTTTAAAAATAAAAGCAATATTTAGTGTTGCAATTACTTATATTAACTTCTTTATTTTTTTTTTATCTTTTATGCTTATCTTCTTCATTGGCGCAACAGCCTCATGGTGGGTCATTCTTTTTACGGGATAATGATGTCAGCCCTACGCCCAACACTCTACTGTAATATTACATTGGACCTAAAGGTTTAAAGTGGATTTTGAACCACTAAATGCATCCATAGCAAAAGCCAGACCCGAAGCCTGTGGCACCGAGAGTCAGAGCGCTAGTCGCTCGGCCATCAGACCCAGTTATGCTTATAATACATTTATATCTGCGATGTAAATATAATATAAGGAGCATTAATACTTATTATACATTATTATTATACATGAACTGTGAAATAAAAAGTTTAGAAATTACTATCTGTTTCATCAATTGACCATGAATATTAATGTTAAAACCGATGGAAGATCTTTGTCTTTGTTAGACCACGACATTTCAAATTGGTTGACACAAGTAGCTTTTCTTAATGTTAGTGAGGTTGCGAAAATACTCTACTATATAAAATAAAACTAACTAACTACAACCCATAGTGGGAGAAGGCCGTCAGCCTACTGGCAGAATTCGAGACGGGGAGGTTTTTTTATAGAGTAGGGTTGTCAGCCGTATTCCCAACTGTGATATTAGAACAGAACCTACGATTTAAAGGGGATTCGAACCACTACAAGTATCCGTGGCACCCCCCCCGGCTCAAACCCGAACCGCGAGCCTGAGCTCTAGTCATCAGCCACCAGCTTCCACTATCTAAAATAAATCAGAGTCAAAATAATTTATTTTTTGTTGCGTAACGTCTAAGAATTAATACAAAAATCTTTTAGCGAATAAAATACTTTCTGTCTCCCGAAGCTTCTCCATCAGATTCTCTCTCATATAGCTATTTTTTAATCTACAGTAAGAACTACGAAGATTCAGACAATAGAATGTTTTCCAACTTCTTCCAAGTCGTAAAGAACAACAGAAAAGCAGCGAAATATAACCGATAGTTGTTCAGAGATTGAAGATGTCTACTGACATTATTAAGAACCAATAAAAAAAGAAAAGTTCCTCCATCTGATGCTTATGTCAATTAAAAAAAATCAGGACACTTTCTGCAAACTGTGCCTTCAAGGTATTCTCGCTCAGACACTCTTATCAAAATCTGATAGAATCTCGAGCGAGCTGGAGATTTTTGCCGTCGATAAATTCGTACCCCTAGCTATTGTTTGAAGGTCATATTGAGAGTAAATCGATCCGATGTTCCATTAAAGTGACTTTTGTGCCCTAAATTGCAGTAGAATGAAGATTAAAGTGAAATATTAGGTGGGTAGTAGCAGAAGCAGATGATTGAACTTCTAAAATTTTTTTTTTTCTCCTAAGTTTTTGCTATGTCTTAAATTACATCCATTGTCAGCGAAATTTTGATACTGATCTATGGATAGATAAGAAGGTAAAAATATTTTAGATTTAGATTTCATATATATATTTCAAATTTGAAACCTAATTATAATATATTACGCACTCTCTTTTAATTTTGTGTTTTATACATATGATAAATACATAAATGAATATTTTGTACTTTATGTATTAATAAAATTCTTAACTAAATTATGTAGGAATGAATCCATACATTTTTTTCATACTAATGCATAAATATCATTTAAAGAGATAGTTTAACTAGTAGAAGTAATCATTTGTATAATAAATTTAAAGAAAGTGAACTGAAAGGAAAATAATTAAAAATTAATTAAGATTGAATTGAATTATAAATTTATTTGAATTTAAATGGTTAAGATATTTTTGAATTCGATTGATTATGATATTTATTTTAATAGGATTGATTATTGCATTTATTTGAAAAGGATAATACGGATCCACCATGCATTTCCATGAAAAGCTATAACCTTGAATTCAAAGTGTATAGACCTTTCTTTTAGGGCTGGTATACAGGACTGATTGACCCTTGCGTTAGACTTTAGACTTTGCATGTTTCTTTTCGCCCGTTTTTACTTTGGAACCGATATTGGGAGAGGGAGAAAGAGAAAAGGAGCGCGCAGAGTCGAGCGAAGAGTTTCACGGAGTACGGAGATTACAAAGACTCTTAGACGAACTGGCTTTTAAATTGATTTTGTAAATATTTGTTATATAACTGTGTTTTGTATGTTGCAGTTGGATGTTGCTGTCTTAGCAATTATTAATATATATGGCAGATAAACATCGTATTTTATTTTGAAAAATATTTTAGTTTGTATTCATGAACACTAGTTATCAAGACCATACGTACACTCATGTCCATAAATTAAGGATAATTCAGAATCACACAGAAATTGAACTCTAAAATAAAAATTTCACCTGTAGAATTATCACACATCTTGAAGAAGAATATGGAAATTACAGGGAAACCACCAGATGGCGCGGATAGTACGTCACAATGACGAGAGTGTAAGAGAGGGGTATATAAGGAATGGTGGCAAAGAAGAAAAATTGTTCACAAGCGCTTTAAAAACCTTTCAGTGCAATAAACGCATAGTTATGGCACAAAGGAAGCATTTGGAGGATTTCTTATGTGGTAGAATTGTCGGACGACTGGAATGTGGACGTACCCAGCTGGAAGTATCCGAGGAACTTGGAAACGCCCAGAGGGTCATCTCAGGCTTTGGCAACGATTCCAAGATGATGGTAATGTGAGTAGATGTTACAGCACAGGTCGCCCCCGAGTTACAACGCCGAATGAGGACCGGTATTTAGCAGTTACTGCCAAAAGAAACAGACGGAGTACAGCATCAGACCTGTCTCGCCAGCTCTCTTCAGCTACCGGTACGACAGTTTCAAGGCAGATCGTGTGCAGACGCTTAGGGCACATTGGTCTCTATGCTCGTAGGCCTGTCAAATGTGTTCCACTTACCGCAACTCACTGTCGCCTGCGATTAACCTGGAGTAGAGAGCATGCATTGTGGACACCGCAACAGTGGTCTTGCGTGATGTTTTCAGACGAGTCCAGGTTTAGTTTGCAGTCTGACTCTCGCCGGACTTTCATATGGAGAGCGCCAGGTACCCGTTACCACCAAGAGAACACCATTGAACGACACCGTTACGGTGGTGTAGGATGGCTCGTTTGGGGAGGAATTATTCTTGGTTCCAGAACTGACCTGCATGTTCAGAGTGTAACGATGACAGGCCACATCTATCGGGATGTCATTCTGGAACAACATGTACGTTTGTTTCGGGGCGCCATGGGTGCTGAATTTCTGTTTATGGATGACAACGCCCGTCCACCCCAAGATCAGATTGATAATTTGATACTCAGCATGCCTAGGCGTTGTAAGGCCGGTATTGCATCGTCCGGGAGACATACTCCATATTAACCATCATACTAACCATGTTATACTGTTTTTTGTAAATAGGTTCTTTTTTGAAATTTGCTCCAGGGAGTAAAAATCGCAATTTTTATTAATTATGTTAAACATATAGCATCTTTTTTGCTCTTTACCTTTTTTGTTTAATAAATAGACTTTACAAATAAGTCAAATTTGTTTTGCTTCTGTCTCTTTCTTTGCCTGGACTTCATTATCCTTAATTTATGGACATGAGTGTATATCAGGCCCTGACTATTACTAGAATTGATCATGATACTTATTTGGTTTGATTGTGACACACGTTAAAAATTTGTAAGAATACAATTAATATTTCAAACTCAATATTTACATTGTTTCTTGTTTAAGTAGACAAATCAATGACAATTTCGTCAGACTGTGTTTCTAATCTTTTAAATTATAAAAAACAGATTAAATTATTTATCAAACATTCCATAACTTTCTAAAATGAATTTAGATGCAATATCCATTATTCTGTCAACTAAAATGAACTTTCTAAAATGAAGTTAGATGCAATATCCGTTATCCTGTCAACTAAAATGAAGTTAGATGCAATATCCATTATTCTATCAACTAAAATGAACTTTCTAGAAGGAGTTACATGCTATATAAATTATTCTGTCAACAACTTGAAAGACAGATGTTTAAATTTATGCTATAGAAAAAAATATATGTTACTTACATTCATTTTTTATTATAAACTCCTGATTTAGTATTATGGAGTTTATTCCAAGACTATTTTTTGATTTCTAAATAAAAATTTTAAAGGACATCCATTTTCATCATATTAACTTATAAAAATCATTTCGTTTTTTTCCAGTATATTGATGCCATCTTTAATAATCGTCGAATATTGCTATAAATATTTAAATTTATATTTAAACCGTTTTCAAAAAATATTATAAATAAATGGAAAAAAAAAAAAAAAAGTAATTGATGTAATGAGATTTTGATAAATGACATTCTAAAAATTCGATTATCTTCCTTTCTTCATCCATTACTTTTCTATAAACAGGAATGGCATTGTTGCTTTCGTTCAATTCTTCAAAGCAAAAAGCAGGGCTATCTCAGTTCTAAATGGAATATTACTCACAATATTTCAGATTTCTCGTCAGGAAAGATGTATACGGCCATTGTGCCTTTACCCTTATGATATATGAGTTTTAAACATAAAACAATTTCGGTCCGTATTTTAAGCGCCCCATTCCGAGCTCAACATCTATCAAACGCCAAGTCCACAGGCCATTAATATCGTCTTTCCGTCCACGGCTACCGTTAAGAAAGCAGAGGATTTGTGCTTTTTCTCCATTCGTTTGACAAACGTACACCAGTACCAGGCGTACTAGCCATTCAGCACACAGCAACGAGGATAAAATTGATGAATGGAACGACAAATAAGGACAATCTTATTTTTCTTTCTTTTTCTTTACTATCTTCTATTCTTGATGGTTGGAGTTGAGAGAGTTAGTAATGGATATATGCCGGGATATAGGCACTTAGAGGATAAACTGTGGGTAACGTTCCTGCCTACTTTTTCGATAGGTACAAAGAAAAAGAAGAAAGAAAAAGAAACGAAAAGGAAGATTATTCGTTCTGTAGTACTTTTACCAGATTTACTTTGAAAAATAGAAGTGTAATTGACGATGTTTTTCTGGGACATTGCATTTCGACGTAACTCGCAAATTACATGCTACACTAGAACTCGCTTTTCAAAAGATAGACGAAGTTGGGAGAAGGTTCGGATCCAATCGAGTTAACCTCAAGTTATCAGCGAACAAGAAAGGTAGAACTTTTCTTCGAAACAAAAATCAATACCTTAAGTTTTAGAAAATAGGAATTGATTGTCGATAACCTGGTAAGACTTCTTTTTTTCAGTTCTTTAAAAGCCCATATATATATATATATATATATATATTGAGCTTTTAATATAGTATAGAGTTAGTATGAATATATATGTGTGACGTAGTTCCCTATTTCATTCAAGTTTATCGTTGAAAATTTACTGATGGGCATTTAAAGGAGGACATTGCCTCATTGCCTTTTGCGAGGACTTGTCAGTCCTGCGCGGACTGCTTCTGCGAGGACTTATCCTACATTGTGTTCCACTGGAGAAAACCTTGAAATCTCTCACTGACTGTCAATTAGAGAATCCTTGAGTCATATTTAATGATTTCATACTTATATATAGTACTTTGCCACAAACACTAATATATATCCACGATTCTGAAAGCAGCGACTGCAACAGACGTCGCCATTCACATTGTTCGTAAAGCAGATATTTGTCAATGAAGCCAATATAATCATAAGTGTAATTGCATTTTTTGTTTAATAATAAATAAATGCATTTTGAAGAAAACACTTTTATTATTTCAATTAATGAAAAATTATAAAATGAAGCAAAAATTTGATTAAATCTTTACGATTTAACTTTGATTAAATCGTAATTTATAGAATTTATTTGACATATTTATTATTTTTTAAAAAGACCTCTTTGATATTTCAACTTTTTTTTTCCCTTTTTTTGTATAATTAAAAATTTTAGAAAACTAATAGACGATGGAATTTAGATTTAATTTTTGGAATTAAAGCATTTTTAATTAATGAAAACCTTTTTTTACTTAAAAATTTATATGTGTTCCCATAATTTTTATTGTACTGTCGAAATCACGAAGAATAAATTGAAAAAATCGATTTCAAATTTTTTTTTTATAAATGGGTGAGTTCCAATGTTCCAATTATTTATTCACAAGTAAATCATAGAGATTACAAGTAAACAGATTTTATTTCAGAGATTTTAAAACTTTTAAAAATAACTGACAGACATTTTGTTGCATCTCGTATAGGAGAAAAACCGAAAAATGTGAGACACTTTACACACGTTGTACAGTTCCACACCGGGTTTACTCGTTTTCAAAATAATGACAACGAACACCGCAAGCTTATTCAAACCAGAACCACCCTGCATGCTAGCTACTCTCTTTATACAAATAATCAGGAGTTTGTCTGCATTGTTACATTGGGCCATAAAGATGAGTTTTATATATTTAATGCTATGCAGGAATAACTCAACGTTAAAACACTGAGCTCAATTCAAATTAACTCAAAATGCTTAATTGATCGCTATTTTTTATAAAACGTTAAAATAATCTTGATTTATTATCGATAAAAATATTTTAGAATAATTTTCAAGGCAGAAATTTTACAGTAAACTATGCAAACTCCTTTTGTTCTGAAGTCAATTTAAAGGTATAAAAGCTTTCCTTCTTTAGAATATATATAATCCTCAAATACAATCTTAATATACTCTTTTTATTCTATAAGTAAAACACATTGTTGTTAAGCACTGAATCTTCATGATAGCATGTTTAGAATGTAAAAGATTATTAAAAATTGTATGAATAAAATACACTTTTTTGAAGAAATTGAGTGTTTTAAAACAATACTTAATATACCATTTATTGATAATCTAAATAACGAATAAATTCTTTTGGTATTTCAAATTCATCTCAGATACCTTTCGGCTCAGATACTTTTCGGCTTTTTTTCCTTTTCAGTTTATTGTTTCCAAGCATCAAAGAAAGAATTTTAAAAACCATATCCTTAAATCCTTTCTTAAGCCTATCTAAGAAACGTATTTTGCATGATACGGATTATTGTAAATGCCTTTTTCAATAAAAAAAATACAGAAAAACATAGCAGAATCTTCAGAAATTTATGAATATTTAAAACAAATGTAAAAAGCCATTGAAAATTTATTTACTCCATAAATTATTTTAAACATCAAACAGATTATAAGCATCGTTCAACGAAATACAGATAACAGATTGTTTATTGAAAATATAACGCAGTACATTTTTTGAGATTTAAATTATTATGAAAATATACGATTTTGAAATTAATATATGCATATATCATGAGTGTTTCTATAATTATTACTAGATAAGATACTAGATAATTACTTGATAGTTAAAGTTATTCAAAAAATTCTAGCAGTGTTTTATTTATTTGTAACTTTAAGTGTTATCATCATAAAATCCCATGTCATTTCTTTTTTTTGTTATTCTCAAATAGGAAAATAAATTTTATTTCTAGGACAAACATATTTAATTTTTATTCAATTAAATTATTCAAAAATGAATGCGCAATAAATTTCCCATATGCTAGATGAAAAAATAACTCTCCATATCTAAAAATTAATCAAGCTTCAATATTATTCATGTTTTTATAAACAAAATAGTTATTCTTAGTAAAAATTAAATAACAAATAAATTAAATAAAGTATTATTTTGATTAAAATAAGAAGAAATCTATTGATGAAGAATATCTATTGTAGAATTAAATTAAATTAAATAAATAAACTAGTTTCTGGAATTTTTTTAACTTTTGTTAATAATTATGTTTGTTTGATTCATTGATCATATAATTATTAAAGATTTATAATTATATGTGCTCACTAATTTAACTAATTAGTGATTAAATCCAGAGATTGCATCTGGAATGATCGTATCTTCCTCTTCTATGAGATTTTCTGGTTTATTGTTTGATTTTTGTCCTTTCACGTTTAAGAAGAAGAACAAAGAATCATGTAGGACTGCTAATCGACCTATCTCGGAAATGAAATTCATTGTTATATACAACAGACTACTTCGAAAATTATTATTAAAAAAGTTTTAAAAAAAAATTTAAAAAAAAAAATTATCGAAAATTATTTTGAAAAAAAAGAAAAATCCATAAAAGGAGTCTCAAGCACAATTACATGGACGTTAAGGTTTATATTCACATTGATGAAAACTATCAAAACACTTAAAATAATAATTAGGATGATATTTTAAATTTAAATCAGTTCTTTGATAGTAAATCTTGCTTTCTATATTTATTTTCTTTTAAGATTATTATTATGGGAGAAATTAAATTCCTCAACTGCTGCTATTATTATGGGACAAAAAGAAGTAATATTTACAGGAAAGTTTATGGACATTAAAGAATATATTCCCATTGATGAAAAGTATCTAAACCTCAAAATAGAAATTATAATAACATTTTTAATTTAAATTAATTATTTGGTAATAAATGTTGTGTGTTTTTACGACTATTATTATGGGAGAAATTAAATTCATAAACTACTACTATTATTATGGGATAGTATTTATAGGAAAGTTTATGGACGTTAAAGATTATATTCATATTGACGAAAACTACATAAACACTCGAAATAAAAATTATGATAATATTTGTAATTTAAATTAGTTTTCTTGATGATAGATGTTGTGTTCTATGTTTATTTTCTATATTATGGATGAATTAAATTCATCAACTGCTACTATTATTATAACACAAAAGGAGTAATATTTACAGGAATGTTTTAAGGAATATATTCACATTGATGAAAATTATCCAAATACTCAAAATAAAAATTGTGATAATATTTTTAATTTAAATTAATTATTTGATAATAAATGTTGTGTTTTTTACGATTATTATTATGGGAGAAATTAAATTCATCAACTGCTACTATTATTATGCGACAAAGGATGTTATATTTGCAGAAAAGTTGATCAATGAGTTCTAATAATAAATAATATCAGCAAATTTTTATATTCGATGAAACTAAACTCAATGAAATTGTAGAAATATGTAATTAATTCTTAATTAACGACTCAGGTTAAAAATAAAAGCATGTCTAAGCCTTTATTTTGTGGTATATCATGGAAGTACGTATTAAAGATGAGTATTACCATTGCTAAAAGCAATACGATAACAAAAATATCAAGAACAAATGCTGAAAAGAGCTAAATTATATGAGACAGAATTTTTGAAAAAAGCCAGGGCTTAGTGGGAATATAAATGTTAATTATACCCAGTGGATTTCAGGGAGGCAATGAACGTTGTTAGTTGAAAAAGATATCTGGCTTCAAACAAATGAAAAGTCACTAAAGCAGATCTCGTAGAAGGAGGTCTCTGGGACTCTTCAAGATTAAGTTGTATTTAATTATATTGGTGAGAAAACTGGGAAACTGTTTCCTTTATTAAGATGCCTGGAATTTTTCTAGAATTGGTGAGAAATTCCTTTGGAGGATAAAACTTGAAGAAGATTCTTTACAAGTTAGTCGAGAATATTTTGAAAATTTGAGTTTAACGCAAAAGTATATTCATCCATATGAAGTCTTAATGACAAATTTCAAAGATAATGAATTTAATTTCTGATATTTACGCTAATAACTATATTTTGATTAATACAATATTATTAATGGTATTATTGATGTTAAGGATCATATTTTCATTAGATATTTCAAGTTAAATTTTAGCAATAATCTATTTATTAATTACAAATATATAATTTAGTTAGTACATCGTCAAATCTACTCTTATAATTTTGGTTTAAAAGCTCTCCTCTAATTAATGAATGATTTAAGAATTTGCCAGAAAACATTTGTAGAAGCCCTTAAAATTTGCTTTTTATTTAAGAATCCAGATAAAAAGGTCAAACATCTTATACGTGTAGAAATAATGTAGTCTAAAACGTTTTTAAATTACAGATGCTATCACATACCAGTAATTTGTTCAGAAGTCATCAACCACTTTTTCTCCCCTACACCTCACTACAGATAGAATGGCGAGAGTGAAACATCATTGGGAATTGCATCATGGCATCATGATTCATGGATCATGGTATCAGGGCATCGAATGCCATGAACAGACCGCCTATGTGTGTTGAGGAGAGAACAATGCCTTCTGAAAGAAGTTTTAGGAAAAATATGGAATTTACCTATAATGCCCATACCATATGGAAGAAAACCCAAAAACCTCCACCCAGGATCGATATGAGATGTTTTACACACAATGTCATAATCGCCTTTAATGTACATGTTGCTGAAAACAATGACTATAAGATTGCCGCCAGAGGATTTGAGTTTCGGTCCTCCTGCAGCTAACTGCCTCGTTGCCACTGGGCCATAAGTCGACAAAACATTAATCACTGCAGCATTAGGTTAGCAGAGGATTCATTGTTACCAAGGGAGCATCAAGCGATATTGCATCTTTTTTTTTTTTTTATCTCAATTTAAAACAAACACCCCCAAAAGGTTCGTATCTGGAGGAGGATGTTTGTACTTTATTTCTCTGTTCTAATCGATTGGAAGGATTTGCCCGCGTAAGAAATTTTCGATGTGGAAGCTTTTGGGATAGTGCTAGTCAAAATTCGAATTTCACTTTTGGTTCAGAAGGCCAACTCAAAATCGTTTTGTTCTTGTTTTAACTACAAGGACCGCTTTAACCTTAAAATATTTTTAAGTATTTTGTAGATTTTTGTTGGATCCATTATATTCCAAAAATGTATAAAAATTATCCATTCATATGTTTTAAAAATAAATTGTGGTATTTGAATTTATATTGTTTGGCATTGTAATAATAAATCTATTACATATTTGTTGATATTCAGGATATAGCATGGGGAACTCATTATTTTAAAATTATCATATGGAAAACTGAAGAAATCTTTCTGAAGGTAGTCTTAGAATTATTGGTTAGCATTTGTTTTAAGCGTGAAGAAAAGCAATACCCATACAGTCATTTCAATAAAGGCGAAGTTTATTTGCTAATAGATTTTGTTTATTGTTATAAACAAAACTATTTAGGCGAAGACTGAAATATGTTCAGAATCATTTCCTCTGAAGCAGTCTTGATCAAATTATTCTAAATAGGTCAATATATAAGTCAATTAAATAAATTAGTCTTTAAATAAGTAATAGTACATAATTTAAACATGTTACTTAAAATAGTTTTAAATGCTTTTAATTTTTATTAACTTTTAAACACAAAAATTTTTTTGTAGAAATTTTAATGTATTTTGAACCTTTTTAAAGAACATAAAAATATATAGATTATAACATTACAAACATTTTTTTTTTCTACCAACAATTTTATTTTGTTCATTAAGTTATTATTCACATTATGATTTGTTAACTTATTCCAACCTGTTCAAATTAATAAACTTCTTTTTGATTAATATTAAAAATCAATGGCAAAGGATGAAAGTTGAAAAAAAATTATACAATTAATAAAGATTCAATGGTAATTACAAAAATAATGCTTAACAGGAAAATAAAAAATACCATGCTGTTTCATTTTTATAAATGTTTACAAAAAAAATAACAACATTATTTTGCTTGTTTTTTCTACCCACAATTTTATTTTATTCATTAAGTTGTTATCCACATTATAATTTGATAATTTACTCCAAGCTGTTCAAATTAACAAATATACTTTGTTTTGACTAATGTTAATTTATAATCATAAATTCATTTTAAATGATTTTGTTACATTATTCTTCTTATTCTACTACACGATGCCATTTTTAGTTTTCCAAAAGTGAAAAGAACACAGCGATGACACTCCATTTGTTCTAGCAGCGTTGCCAAAATTTAAAAAAACCGTCTTACTTGTTGTATAACATTCCAACAACCAGTTTTCGAGTGAAAAATATTTTATCCGCTGTGACCGTTTAATTTTTTTTCTTTCTTTATTTATTTTTACTAGAGATATATATTCCTGATACATCGTCGCCATCTGTTGAACGCTCCAAGTTTTTCAGTAATTTTCGGTGGAGGAATCTGGCAACGGCTTGAATTCTATTTCTCTGCAGCGCTTTAAAAATTTCTCTGTCCCTGAGTGAATGCAGAGAGTGCGCTGCCCCCTTTTTCCGCCTAATGCATTTTTGAATGGCTCTCACATTTGAATAAACACGCAGGAATTATTCTGCTCCCAGATTTCTGAAAGTTTAAAGTTCTTAGCAGAGAGTTCACAAGGAAACGGTAAACTGTTTCTGTTGCCATCATATAAAGTATGGGTTGCGCGAGTTTATTTGTTGCTGTGTACATAAATAATCAGTTACAGCGCATACTTTGTACAGCGTATTTATTTATTTTGTATGGAAATTTTTATGTTTGCCTGAGATAGGTGAGATATCGAAAGAAATATATTGGCCCTTTATTTTTTTTTTTTAATGTAGAGAATCAAGTTTTCCGTCTACAATTTTTTAAAAGTGAAAAATAAATAAAATAGTCGTAAAAAATGCTAAAATTAAAGATATTTTGAATAGTGTTTGAGTACAAAAATATTTTGAAGACTTAAAATATTGGTATAGAAATATACTGTTTTAAACGACTTTGAGTTTCCTCGGTTTTGAAAGCTGTAACTGTAATAGACGAATATGACACTTCTTACATGATAGCTGCACATTTTACCTTTGGGATACGAGTAAGAATAAAGTATAAGTTAGGGCCATATATATGTGTGGTCTTGATTCAGTGTTGTTTCTGGTTAAAATAATTGTTTCTTAAAATGATGATTCCAAATTTTTAGCTGTTATATTTATTAAAATTTGCTAAGACAGCACTACACAACTGCAACACTTAACAGACAAAACATAATTATATAACACATATTTACAGAATCATCTTAAAAGCAGTTCGTTTAAGGTTTTGTACCCTCCTACTGCCTGGAACTCTTCACTCCATGCTGCACACTCCTTTTCCCTTTCTTCCTCTTCCATTATCGGTTCCAAAGTCTAACGGGCGAAAAAAAAAATGTGTAAAGTCCGAAGTCTAACTTAAGGTCAACCCGTCCTTAAAATTAGAATCTATCAATTTTGAGTTTAAGGTTAAATCTTTTTGTGTGAAGGCATGGTGCATTCTTACTGGCTAGCTCTAGATTTGACATAATTTTTTTTTAACGTGATACAACTAATGATATTTAGTAAAATATTGTTCAGTCTGCTTTAAGGATTAAAATTCATGATAAAAAAAAAAGCATTCTTTTTATTTTCTTTTCTTTATAACCTAAGTATAACAATAGGCCTCATGTTCCCCATATGTATACCTCGCTCAGACCATTGAGGGTAACCTTAGTAGGCTGTGGCACACATTTACGTGTTCCCCCCAGGCAGTCTGAGTGTCTATGGGAGACACTTATGCACACTGTTTTAAATGTGAGCTCTCCTACACGCTAGATTCACATTTTACCTCTGGGATTTAAGTAAGGCTAAGTAAACGTTAGGGCCACAGACACACACACACACATATGTATATAT